>JAWLRI010000873.1:57218-152990 GCA_034781795.1 Crypturellus tataupa
TGATGTGCTTTGCTTAAATTAAATAAATACATCATAAAACCTCTTTACTTTTCTAGTTTGCTGTAGTAACTGTGCCTGTTTTGGTGGCTCTTCATGTTAAAAAAGTTATTTGCCCTTAACAGTATGTATGCATTTAATTTAACCAGTTAGAGGTTTCAAAAAAGATCTAGATCCTGCCAGAAAAAAATACCAGATGTCCTGGTATCTCTGAAATGTGCTCATGTTGTTGATAACCTACAGCAAGTTGCAAACACTGAGCTTGATAATAAGGGTTGGCAAGTTGAACTAATTACTGGGCTCTCCTCGTACTAACTGAGCTGCGTGCACAGTCTGAGTTAGCTGATTTAATCAGATGAGGTGTTTCTTTTATACTTAGGCTTGTGTGTTAACAATGAGAGGGAATAAAAATATTTTAAAAGATGTAAGAAGAAAATAAATGTGTACATCAAGTACACCAAAAACATCCTTGTAAAGCGCTAAATTCACACCCATGCACTCACTCACACACACTATGCATGATATAGTCAACAAAAGCAAATAAATAAAACCCTAAATGAGGTTGCTACTGTTTTTTTTTTATATGTTTGTACCTTACTGTATCACCACAGCTTGTTTATGAACATTTCACTGTGTTTCATCGACCACATATTTATTCATCCTGTGCATTCCTGTGCATTTCTTTTCCCCAGCAGTCTATAGTGTGGGGAGAGGATGGTGTAACCAGGGCTTGTATGGGCCGGGCAAATACAAGGGCTGCTGCAAAGGTGGCACCTCGAGTTGGGCAGCCTTGCAGGGGTGGTTTTGTGGTGCACAGTAACTGCTGTAGTGATAAAGTGCAGGCTGGGGCTGCAGTGCTTTTCCTTGGGTGTTCTCATGCATAGTTGGAGGCGATCAAAGCATATAGGTGAAGGTTGGGCTGCTCTAGGAATAGTCTGGTGCAGTTCAGTAAAACTGTCTGTTGAAATAGGACATTTCTTGACTTTGCTGTTACCAACCCCTCCGTCCTCTGGGGAAAAAAATGACATTTCCTCCTATCCCTGCTGAAGTCCAGCAGCTGCTGAGCCCAGCCCTCATCACCACCTCTTCTCCCAGGAGACACGTCAGTTGTGCTCAGTCTGGGCAGCTCCTCTTCCTGCTTGCCCTGGTACAGTCTGCTTAGGATTTTAAATCCCTTTGGTCCTATCTTCCCCCAAAGCCACAGCTGATTGTTACAATTTGGTGGCATGTACTAGAAGAAAGACAAAATACAGTATTCCAGGGGTATATGTATATAGCTACGTATGTCTGTGCATACATAGGTATACTCAGGTATCCTCTGTGATCTGCCAGTTAGATTTATATGTGCCTGGCCTCTTTCATCAGTCAGGCTTGAAATACATGGGCAGTCAAATGCCATCAGCCAGGTTCGAGTACAAAGCACAGAAAACTCTAGCTGTTGCGTGGATAACCAAAACTGAAGCATGAAAGTCATTCAGCATTAATTACTTTGGTTCTCTTTTGTCTCATGTCTGTTAAATTTGGAATAGAAGGACAATGTTTAATGGTAGTTAAGAATGCTAAGGAGGAAATCCAGCTAAAGCAAAAAAAAAATTACAGAATGTCACAGGTGTGGCTTTACTTCTGTTCAGGCAGTAAATTCAGGAAAGAGGTGGCTTTCATCATAGGTACAGTCATGGATGGAAGAGAAATACTTAGTTCAATATGTCACAAAAAAAAAAAAAACAAAGGACATTGGATGAAATCATGCAGGAGCAGGCTCTAAACAAACAAAAGGAAGCCACTTTTTACACAGTGAATAATTAAATTGTGAGGTTAATCAGTACAGGATATGGCACAGGACCAGAAGCATTAATGAGTTCATAAAGTTACTGGATAAATTCACGGAAGAAAAACTCATTGAAGACTATTAGACACAAAGATGCAAATATAATCACTGTCTCAGGAAATCCCTAAATTGCAGGGTGCTAGAAGCAGGAGAGTACATGATGGGGGACAGAAGACGATAGTTTTCTTTGGTCCTCGTCATACTTGTACTGTTTGCTTCCGCCACTACTAAAGCCAAGGGAATTCGAATCTTTAGCCAGATGCAGTATTTGCATCCTTATGCTGCTAGGAGTAGGAACAAACTACAGAAAATTTAGAACCTACAAGCACTGTTCCCTTCTGAAATTTATGTTGACTGGTTAGCTAGCTCTAAAGGAAATAAAATTTATGCTCTGTTTCATGCCTCTGTTGGAATGTCAGTTCTACCTAAAAGCTACCTTTCAGCTCTATAATATTGGTATATGGAAAACATTTAGGGTATCTAATATTTTACTTCTATGTTCTTGCTCTTACATGCGATAATTTAAAAAATAAGTAAATGAGTATCTCCTGCTCTGGGCATTGTTACATAATTGAAAAATTTTTAATCTCAAATCTAACTTAAAATCTGCATCATATAAAACCACACAAACCATTTAATAATTAGGTACCAGCAGATAAAATCCATCTTGAAGTTTTCAGAGTTACACCCAGTGGGACCAGAGGAGAGAGAAACCTTGAGCCAGATCCTTGACTTGCTGCCAGTTTTCTCCCTTAATGCCCAAGAAAAAGACGGGCACTTGTTCCAGGTAACAAAACTTGCCTTTAATGCTGAAGAGGGCATGCTTTGGATGAGTATCTTCTGAGACTCCCTTCTTGCAAATTTGGTGAAATTCAAACTGAAACACTTACTTGGGTCTTAACCACAGCAGATGGAATGAAATGGGCATTTCTTAGGCATTTCTGGGAGTGCATTTGGTTTCATTGTCCTGGTTGTTGGTGATGACATTGAACATTCTTAGCTCTGCCGTTCTTGCTAAGATATCCTGCTTCAACAGGCTACCAAGTGGATGACAAACGAGTGTTGCCTATGAGTATCTCCGTCAGAGTCTAGCTCTAGAAAGGATTGTCCATTTGATTTCACCCTCTGACTGCATAGCTGGTCATTTCATCACAGAAGGCAATCAGGTTGATCAGGCATGATCTGACCTTGGTAAATCCATGCTGGTTGTTGCTAATTTCCTTTTTGTTCTCTGCCTGCTTGGAAATAGTTTCCAAAAGGATGTGGTACATAATCTTTACAGGGGCAGAGGTGAGGCAACCTGTTCTGTAGTTCTCTAAATGTATAGATGATATGTAGACATCTCTAGGACATCTACCCCATTCAGCTGTGAATTTTCTCTGAACTAACCAAATTCCTTCTTGATGTTCTGTATATTCCTCACTTGTTTTAACTCTGAATGTCCTTTGGTTGTCCTGGTTTTGTCCCCAAGCTCCAAAGCAATGCCTTTGTTCTCCTTTGCCCGTTCCTTCCTGTATGCTGTCTGCATTTCAGTTCATTAAGAAGCTTCTTACTTGTTCTGGTGGGCCTTCTGCTGAAATTTCCAGCCTTCCTGTACAACAGGATTATTTAGAAAGTGAACAGCTATCACCAGCACCGTGTGCGGCAGCCTCTCAGAGGATTCTGCTGAGCAGTTCCCTGAATAACCTGGAGTCCACTCACCTAAAATCCTGCATGGTAATTCTTCTGCTTACCTTTCCAGCCTTCTTCTGGATCCTGAATGCATTCAGCTTGTGCTGACCACTCCCAAGCACTGTTGAGAGCACAGCAGCCACCACTGATGATGAGCAGAGGTGAGGTGGGGTATTACCTCTGATATAACTCTCAGCATTTGCATTAAGATTTTTTCCAGTGCCATCTAGAAGCATCCTGGATTGCTCACGCAATGTCACGCTGCTCACATGTTTGGAATCTCCCATAAAGACCCAGGCTGGTAATTGGGCTGTTTTTGTTAGTTGTTCACAGACAGCCTTGTCTGCTTCAGCTGTAGCAGGCCCCCACTACAGCATGACCAGTGTTGCTTTTTCTTCTGCTTTTAGGCAGAACGTTCATGAAAGACCTGCCTATGGTTTCACTCTAGAACTCTGTGCCATCAAGGAAATGCCTTGTAGGAAAGAGCAACTCCACTTTCTCTTCCATGCTGGTTCTCCCTACACGTCCGTGACAGTTTTCCAGTTGTGCACGCTGTTCCATTTAATCTTTGTGATCCTGATCATTTTATAACCCTCTGACTGTGCATGGGCTTCCAGTTCTTCTCGTTTGTTACCCAAGCTCCTTATGTTGGTATCCAGTCACTTTGAGGTAAGCCTCTGACTGAATGTCCTCCCTTCCAAGTGGAAACGTGTAACTCTGCCATGTAGCCTCTTCTCCCACAGACCTTCTCCTCAATACCTGCCCTTTCCTTGCCTCTTGGGCCAAGGTACTAATTTCTTGGTGGAGCTATTTTCAAGCCATCCTCCCTAGGTTAGCAAATCTTTTTGCAGAGATGTTCTTCCCTTTGCCAGGTGGATTCCATATCTTCTTAGCTGTCATTTTTCATTAAATGAAGCATCACTAGCCAAAGAAACCAAAGCCTTACCTTAGTGGTGACACTAGCTACTCAGCCAATCTGCTAGTTACATCTGCTGGCGGGGCCTCTCCCTTGACCTGAGGGTGTTACCTGAGTTCCTGTCCCTATCACACTGCTTAGAGCTCTATAGTCGTTTCTGATCTGTGTAGTTTTCCCCTGGTTGTGTTACTCATGTGGTTTAGCAGCAAGGAGTAGAATTTGAAAGGTTGGAAGAGTCATGGCCATCTCCCTGCAACATCAGAGATGCAGGATCTAGGCAAGCAGCAGATCTACCTGGGTAATAGGGCTGGATTTTCTGTCTCAAACAAGAAAGCATCATCAACTGCTAACTCTGCTACTGGAGACTTTTTTTCCCAAAAGAGCATGTTAATCTGAATCATTGTGCTCAGTTGCTTCACTGTTGCATTCCTTCTCATTTGAATGGGGCTTAAGGTCTTGCCCATGAAAAATCTTTTCAAAAATCCTGTTACCTCCTGTGCGTCACCCCAGGTGTGGGGAAGCCTGCTGGCCTTACCTCACTCAGCAGTAAAGGCAGCCCGAGCTCCAGCTGGACCTCAGCTCTGCCATGGAAGGGGAGGTTGCCAAAGCACCAGGAATGGTTGCACCGGTGTCCTGTTTTATCACTACCCGGGAGCAACTTTTGGGAGCAGCATCTACAAACTGCCATTTTAACTACCTTGCTCCTGTTTTCGTGTCCTGATTGTAAGGAGACAGCTTGCTGGTACCAGACAAGTGTAGAGCAAGTTCAGTCTTACTGCGATTTCCCACCTGGCAGGGAACCTTTCATATGGCCAGGCAGTTCACCGTGCTGGTTGCTTTGCCTTTTGGTCACTGGTACCATCACACATTGCTTCTGCTTGCTCTGCTATCTGAAACAAAGATTAGAAATCAGATGCAAGTTAGCTGTGCTGTTTAACGACTGCAAATCCCTAGTTTTGGGGTGTACAAGTTAAGGTGAATGGTTATGTGGGATCTGGTTTGATGTGTTTGCCACTACAACCACTCAATAAAGTAAATATGTGTTGTTATTCTTCTGTAAAGTATTTTTAGTAAATCCTCAGTGCTGGTTTTATTGAATGACTAATGCATTTTGGTACATCTGAATTACATCTATACTGAGTCATTTTGTTTTGTAATGACATATTTAAATGTTTAAATCTCTAGAGAAATTAGATATTGTAAAAGACTTTAACCTTTTGTTCTGGGGTTTATTTTGTGCCTGTATTATATCATACAGGCCTCTGCTGTGGGGAAGATCTCCGGCATGGTAAAGATTACCAGAATGCTGTATCTGGTAAAAAGCAGTGTGCTTTATCACAGCCCAAATTTTGATTTTTGGAATCAGATCTTCCCTGCCTTACAACGTTGTTACATTTAACAATTCAGGAATACTCTTGCTGGACTCTGACATTTCTACGCCACTGTTCACCAGCACTAGTAAAATTTTCCCTCATCTCTGCGGTTAATTTGCCTTTTTGAACTAGGGCTTTGTCTACGTGGAAGGTTTTACCAGTCAGCAGTAGATCCAAAACATTTATACCAGTGTACCCTGCAAGTGGGATGACTGTTTTCTCCTGTTTTGTTTTGTTTTGGTATGATTTTTTTTGGTCTTTTTGTTTATTTGGTTAAATTCTCTTATGGGAGGGATACCCTGAATGAAATAAAAGGATCTACGAGCTTTATACCAGGATAACTGTTTACATTTATTACATTATTTATTACATTTATTACTTTACATTTATTGTGTTTATCAGCTGAACAGTCTTTCTTGATTTATTTTGTCATGTGTACTGCTTGTTGAATCTATTCCCTAGCCTGCTATCTTTCATCGGTCCCTGATGTCCTTATAGTCCTGGACAACTGCCTGTTATACCAGGCTGTCCTTATTTTGAAATGCCTCACAGGCTTTCACTTGTGCCTCATTAGCTCGGATTTGTAACCTCCGCTTTTCCTGGTTCTGGGTTTGTGTTGCCTCTTTGCGTGGGTACCAGGTCCAGCACTTACACTGCAAGCTCTTTAGAGCCAGGATCTGTTCATCTCTTCATCATGGGCTTTCTGAAGCCTCTACCATGTTTTTAGGATCCAAAGAATAATCATCAGTCACTGTGAAAGACCAAAATTCCCTTATCCTTCTCTCTATAAATATAATTTGAGGCTTTTTGTTACCTTTTTCCCAAGGTAGAAATCAAAGTCAATAACTGCAGGAAGTGTGTGTTTTTGTACTTGCAAAAATGGATTATACTTTGACAAAGGATTTGAAAAATAAAACTAGTTTTCACTCTTAGGCAGCTGAACTGGTACTATGTACAAGAAGAGCAGGTTGTGTTTGTAGTGATGATTCTAAAGTGAATGTGACTTTATGTTTTGTGAATATTTGTATATAAAATAGACAATAGGATTTTCAAAAGTGCCTACATGATTTAGGAACCTTGCAGAGGGAAAATGAATGAATCTTGAGCTGAATAGTTAGGCAATAACCTGGGATGTGGGAGAATCAGGTTCGAGTAGTTGCTCCAATTAACTTTTAATTAGTTATACAAAGTGGAACAGCTTCAAACAGGAGAGATCGAGGTGTCTTACCCCAGAATACCTGGTAGCCTATGAGCTAGGACAGCTAATATGGGATGAGTAGAGATTTGGAAACAGGTCACTGACCTCAGAGATGACTGTTGAAACCACCGAGATATTAAATCTGATGGTTTGTTTGCCTCTCTCTCATCGTTGTTTGTGAGGAAGGATTTGCCTGGCTTAAGCATCTGACTCAAGGAAAGGGTTTGTGGTGGAGACAACTGTGCCCATGAGAGGAATGGGACTCCCTGTCCCACTGGGTCCTTCGGCAACTTTTTGTTTACTTAGCTGGTTTTGGTGATTCCTTTAATTATTTAGTTATTTTGACAATCTGCTTTCTCATACCCCTTTGTGACAAGGCTGGCGCTCTCATTTTGGAAGGGGACTGAGAGGTTGATTGCATTAGGTAGCAAAGTCTCTGAAGCTTAAATGCTGCAATTTGCATCTCAGCTACAGCTTTCCTGCAGCTGTGTCCCTTTGTGAAACTAGTCAGCTGTCATAAAGCAGCAGAGTGTGAGGGGGCTGCCAGGCCAGACGTCTACAAAGAACTTGTAGCAGTGTTGACATATCAAATAGTGGATATGCACGCTGGTTAAATGTATTTACTACTAAAGCAAGAAATTCTGCTAATATACTAGTCACTGAGAGGCTGCTAATTATCACAGAGGGATTTCTTCAGTCCGCAACCATTTGATTTGTCCTAGTTCAGAGCCTCGTCATCCTCATCCTCCTCTCTGGACTGAGCACGGAGCTCGACACCAGCATTCCCAGAGCGTGAACTGAGACCAACAGCTTCACTCCAAAGCTGCAGCTTCTGAAGTGGGAATTTTAGTTATTCCAGTTTGAGGTAGTGACTTTGCAAAGGAGCTTTTCTTCTGCTGGTTTTCTGGTTTTGCTCCCCAGCTCTGCGGTAGGGCTCGGCTCAGTGTCTCTGCCCTGAAAGTGATGAAATGATGGACCAGTCAATGATCATCAGTTTACTGATAGTTATCTGCACTCCCTCAGACAGGGAGTTGTATGTCCTGTTCTTGGGATCTTTTGCATTCAGTATTTTATATAAGAAAATGAGCTTTGTTATTACTTGTCCCATGAGTCTTCCATGAACTTCAAAAATGAGGGCAGAAATCAGTGCTTTTGTAGAGATGGGCGCGGTTTGCTGTCAAAACCAAAGTCCCTTGGAAGCGCTGCTGGGGTCGGTGGGGAAGAGGAGCTCATGAAACAACAAATATTATCATGTGATCCACATCATCATGTGGATCGGTAACAGGCTGAGATGTCAGGTCATCTGAGCATCTGAGATGCTGGAGTGAGTGTGGGCCAAGATGTGGCTGAAATTTGGTCTGGTTATAAATAACCAGGCAGTAGTTTCAGTTCAAATTTAAGTATTTTGCTGCAGCAAGAAAAGTTAAAGATGGAGATGCCAGTATATAATGTATAGTCACTTATGGCAAGTTATACTTGGGCCACTTTGGGTGGTTTTCTTTCTCTACTATTGTGACATGATGACGTAGTGACTGTTGGGCACAGTGTGAAGCATTTGCACCAGCAGGGAAGAAGATGACCAGAATCAGTGCATATGATTGGGAAAGCTCCCATACAGCGTTACCTGTCAGCAAAACCTGCCATTCCTGGGGGCTGCTGATCCTCGTGTGAAGGGGACCCTCATCACTCGCTCCAGCAGCTTCTTTTGCCAGTGACTCAGGAACCACTGTTTGGTGACAGTGTAATAGATAAAAGGAAGAATGGAGGCATCCCATGATTAAATCTAGTAATAAGAGAGAAATAAGTTTAGCATGTGATATATAGTGGGTGAGTCAGAGAAACGAAGGAAAAGCAAGTTTAATCAAGTTATAAGAGGAAGAGCACAGGGTTTGTGATGAATGGTGATGAGCTGCACAAAAGAAGGAAAGCAAAGTAATAAGAGAGAGACAGGAAGGATGAATTCAAGCAACAGTACTAAATACAAGACTGTAAATACAGGACTGTAAATTTAGGGAAGAAGTTGGAAAAGCTGGAGTGCCGAGGGAGATACAATTAGGAGAGTTGGCGGGCATAGAGTGTATCCCAGCAGCCTGGAAGAATATGGGGAGACAAATTTGATAGCATTGCAGAAACTGAGGAACAAGAGAAAGAAAAAATAACACATTGAGTTTTAAATGGTCAGAAATAATCTTGTAGGGAGAGAGTAATACGTTTAGAAGAAAGTTCCTTTTTGTGCTTTATTTTGTGTTTGGATAAGTGACATAGTTTATAGTCATGGACAACATCAGCTTCTTGGATTGTCAGCCCGCATAACAGGAATGTTGTTGATGGTCAAAAATGTACTTTCTTTCTGCACTATTGTGGCTAAACTCATGTCAGTTCAATTCCCTGGGCGAAAAAGTTCCTGTTAGGACAAAGTTTCTCCTCCAAAGCTTTTTCCTTGTCAGCTGAGACAATCTTAAGAAAAGTGCGTTTAAATATGAGGCTGAACCTTCTCATTTATTTTGGCATAAAAATTAAACCTTCTAATTTATTTCGACATATTTTAGCATACAAAAAGGAGATCAGCAGGATGTGTGAGGGGTATCACAGTTTAGTGATTCTTCTGTTTCACACTCCTCTTATTCCCACTGCTGTGGAGACCCCCACTAAGGTGGAATCATCTCCTGCCTTGCAGCTGCAAGTGAGGGCTCTTTTTTGCATGTTTTTCCTCAACCTGCTGTTATGTTCTATAGATGTAACTACATTAATACTGCTGTCATATACCAGTCTCGTTTACAAAAATCGTTATTTTAACTATTCAGAAGCAATTTTAATTTTAATTACTTTTACAAATCATTCTGTGTAATAGAGAAGTCTGTACTGGCTAGTGAGTTGGAATCTGTTATCATTTTTATTTATCCCTAATTTTAAAACTGCATTGATAATTTACCTTTTGACTTAATGGCATTGCATATAAATTGCAAGACAGAGTTATAAAACATGTATCTTCAAATTTTTTAAAAACTCTATGTATGTTTTTTAGAGTCTGCAGTCAGCTAACAAAGTGTATCCGCTACCTCCTAACAGTTAGGTGTTACTATCATGGATATTTTGTTTAATTACAGCATATTACAGACCTCACACACTTTCACGTCCCTTTTACTGTAGCATAAAAAAGTATATCACAGGTTGGTTTTGAGCCAAGATGTGGAAATTAATATAATGACGTATAATGAAAAAGCTGATGAGTTGTCATAAAACTTCTTAGGACCCAGTTCTGTGAGGCCTTATATGAAAGGGATGCTCCAGAAACAGGATGCTGGACTTCATCTTGCAGGACAGAGTTGTCACAGCAGCAGCAGTCTGACAGTTTGGGAGGGTATTTTTGAGCATCACGATAAAGATTTTTTTAAAACAAGGATTTTGAAGAAGGATTTAAAGATATATTCCTAACATGTTTATGAGATGCGTTCCCAATCCAGGAAAACCAGCAGAGAGAAAGTGCAAAGAAACCTGTTTTGGAAATCAAACCTGTAGAGTGGCAGCAACTGACCTTATCAGCTGCTTTCTGTCAAGAAGTTTTCTGTCAAGAAAGCAGCTTCTTGATACTCTCACAGGTAACAAAGAATGTATGGACAATCTCCAAGGACTTTGAAGGGGTGTGTAGGGCACATGGTACACATGCCTGGCCTCACAAACCTGGAGTCTGTAGAGGAACAAATAAGCAGCTTAATTTAGCAAAGAGCTTTTTAATACTGACTTTCTCATACAGCTCTGCTTCTGATGTTTTGTTGAAACTGCATAAATAACAATGATGAGGTTTATAAGCAAAGAGACAAGCAGGATTCTGGTTGAAAATATTTTAGGTTGCTATACTGTCTGCAGGGAACCTGTAAAAATGAGTAACTGAGATGCCTTGGAACACCTATAAAGAAAAAAGAATGCATTCCAGAGTGTCCTATGGAACCTAATAGAAAAGAATCACTTATGCGTGTACTGTGAAAGACACATACTGTTTTCCAAGAAGAAGAGATGCAAGATGTCAGCCAGAACTGGTAGATCAAAAAGGGTAAGAATTGAAGTAAGACGTGGCATTTAGTGACTAGTAACTCGGCTGAGGGCTGTCCCAGGAGGAAACTGGTAAGAAAACATTATGAATAATGACTAAAGAATGTGATATGTAGAAGGGCTCAGGGGAGACACTTGTCTCTCAGGCATTCACAGGAAAGTGCAAAGTAAAAGTAAATTCTACTCAAGGGCAAAGACTGGGCTTGTCACACATCTGAGGAGTTTTACACCCACTGTGGGTATAAGCAAGCCAGGTTTTTCCTGCCTATAAGGAAATTTGCAGGGAGACATGCTGTTTTTGTACCTTTTCCATGATTTTTTTTTCCTGGCTAGTGCAACTGTCATTGAATTCAATGTTTGGTATTAAGGGCAGAGCTGGTCCCTATGGGGAGTACTGCTATCCTGATCCTTCTATTTACTAGAGTGTATATACATAAAATACATATATACATATACACATCTATATATACATATATATACATATAAAAATTCAGTGAGTCCAAGCTGTGTCATTAGGCTATATGTTTTTTAACAACTGTCAATTCAAATAAAGCATGAGCCTTACTTAGAAATCCTATTGCCATTTCCCAAAAGTTTAGAGGTTACATTTGGTCTTCATGAAAAACGACAACATGACTCACATCGCTGTTTTGGAGAGGACAGAGAAGAAATGTTGTCAGTGCTGTAGCACTTTTTTTGGAGAACAAGAATTCCATCAGATGAACAAAAATATTCAAAAGGAGCAAAAATTGGAAAGTTCTCCTTGACTTCCCCTTAGGGTATATCCAAGGTATGTGGAATATATCCCTTTGGGAAGTCAGTTGATTTTAACAGTACATGTTGTATGCAGTTTTCTGAAGGATAGGTCTCACTCTATGTTTAAACAAGGATCAGTTTCACAGCTGGTATAAATCAACTGTGTTTTGTAGGAGCTAATGAAGATAACACTGACTCGTACTTGTTTTAGGATTTAGCCCTTTATTTCCACACTGTGGAAAACATGGGTTTTAGTCATCTCAGTGAACCAAGCAAAGCCACACAAGAGTAAACAAGTTGTTAATCTGAAATCACCGTAGGGCCTTCTTTTGCTCTCACTGAAATCAGTGTCTAAATTCTCATCAGTTTGAGTGGGACATTAAAGACAAAAAAAATGCTCTAATATCCATGTTAATGTATTTTCTAAATACATGAATTAATCAGTAGCTTGATAAACTGGTTGGACAGCTTGATGCGTTTGCTGAATCAACCTTGCTTAAAGAGATGCACCATCTGCCTTACAGTTTCTAACATGCTGTTAAAACAAAGCAACGTTTTTATACAAATAGTTATTTTTTGCTGTTACTAGCCTTAATCTGTGCTCAGGCAAAATTACCTGGAACAACATGCTGTGTATCTCTACTGTGCCAAAATTAACTTGCAAATTTATGATGTTTGTGGCAAAACTATAAAGAATATAGAGGAGAAACAGGATTAGTAAATTTAAGTACTTGCTCCACCACTGTGAACCATAATTTTTTAATGTTTTCATAAATAATTCCTGAATGCTGTAGAACTTCTTGCTTTGTCATCAGCATACTTCATCTATTGAAGAAAAACTACAGGGAAACAACATCAAGACAGACTTCTGTTGGGTTGGAATCATTACTCCGTCCAACCCTCTCTTCAACCCGTGGGCACTTGGGCTTTCAGAAATGCTGAGAGGATTAAGGTGCTAAATTTCCATCAACTTTCTTCTCTTTGGGATCTTGGGAATACCTCATGTGTAATGCTCACATTTTTTGCTGTCTTCGTGAGCTACTTTTGCCCCCTTGGTAACACAAATTTAAATGTGTTCTTCTTTCGTTACCCTTTTGGCCTTTTTCAAGCCGTGCCAAAGAGTCTTGGAGGGAAGCAAAGAAGTGTTCACAGTCGTGACTCGCGCTGTGGGTAACTGGGAAAGGTACAAACATCATTCGGGCTGTTAAGATGTGTGCAGAGTAAAGCATTTCACCTGAGGTGAAACATCTAACAGGTAAGAACCCCAAGAAATGCTGTTCTGGCTGCCAACTTTGCATTTGCACCCAGGCAATTTTGTTTCCTTATCTGGTACTTCAATCCCACATCTGTATGCAGTTCCCTTTTTGAACAGGAGCGATGAGGCAACCAGAATGGGCCCTAATCCATTTTTAGCCTTACCAGAATGACTTTAACTTGCACCAGCTTGTGAGGAGCTACTTTGGATATACCCCAATACGTAGAGGAGCAGCATACGGCCCACTGCTTGCTTTCTGTAAGTGAGTTAAACACCTCCAGCTGCATCTGAAGTGAGAAAAAGGACCTGTGGGAGGTACTCACCTTTTCATGACGACACCTGAGCTGCCGCCACGGTGTCGCCCTGCTGCAACCCCCCTCACCTGCAGCCTTCTCTGGCAGCAGCTGGGGGTATCAGAAATGTGCTGACAGCCCTTTTCTGTGGTGCTGGCCCAGTCTAAGAGGCAGTATGTGTCATAAGTATGGGTCAGCCCTCATAAATATGCCTCCCTTGGCATTTCACAACTGTCTGGGAAGGTGTTGCTCAAGCAGCGCCTCAGCCCTGCAGCCATGGTGTGTAGAGGTGTCGGAGCTCCCGGATCAGATGTGGGCCCTGAGGCAGTGCCGGCTGCAGCAGAGCTCTGTTCAGGCGAGCGCTGAAGGATCATACCCTCTCTGACCGCCCTTGCAGATGCTTCCAAGAGCTCCGCTTTACTTGTGCCTTAGCAGCTGATCTGATCCTCACCAAGGGTTTGAATCCAGCCATTGAGGAATAATAAATGTCTGTTTAGGTTAAGCTGAAATTTTGCAGCCTGATTCAGTTACAGCGGTGACTCACTGAAGAGTTGGTTCTCACATGATTCACAAAGTGTATGGGTGACTCAACCCACAAATTTACTTAGCTCCCATGTTATTTTCCTTCTCAGTGAAAGAAAATTGGTTATAATAAATAATCATAGCAAACTTTGCCTTACCCTGAGGTAGAATAATTGTGAGTTAAAAAGCTGCATATTTGTGATAATAAATCAATATTATTTAGCAAGGTAATGATGAAATAAAAGGGCATAGGAGTCATTAAATAAGAAAAACTGTGCCATGCATTGTTGGTTGAATTTATTGTATAGGAGAAGTAAATATAGAAAAAAAAAGTTCATTTTTATCTGATAGAGGAAATCCAAAATACACAGCTATTAGTGTTTCATAAAACTGTGCACAGGCAGATGGCTCTAGTGTAAATACAGTTGAAATTTTTATGAGTTCAGAGTTAGCAGGAGACTGTCAGCATATCCTTTTTCAGATTGTCACAAAAGGATATAAATATCTAGGTAACTGTGTGCCTCTGAGCTTCTTAGCACTGAGTAATCACCCTCCCTTTCATAAATGAAATAGCAAAGAATTTGGGAAATGAAGAAATTCTGCCTTGTCAGCTGGCTCTGTCATTAAAAGGTCATTAGCAAATAAGATTATTTCCTTGCCTTACGTATAACAGGTGTCAATAATATCCATAAATTAAACTCTTAAGACTTCATATTTTATAGACATTATAATATAGCGAACATATAGTGTGTGGCTTGAAAGACTGAGGAGAGAATTGTGAATTATTTGGAAAAAGATAGTTCTTTTGTGGATAGCATCACTGGGTGGGAGACCTCAACACGGTTCAGGTGTGGTCAGAAATTTCAGAGAAGTTTAATGGCTGGTGATGGCAAACCCCAGAAGCCCAAGGGACGTAAACAATATCCCTGAGAAAGGGTACCTAGGAGCTTTGACTGGATTAAAAACATGCAGCAAAAGGACTTCTGTGCTTGAGAAGAAAGAAGAAGGCTAGAAAATAACCATGGAGGGTCACATGCTGAACCGCTGCAATGCGACGTCCACTGGAGCATTTTTGTGGCAGGCAAAATGCCACTCTTCTATCACAAAGTTTGCCAAGCAGCCGCAAGCTGTTTTAGGGCTCTTTGTAGAGAGTGAAGCAAATGCAGATGTTAATTTGAACTTTCCCTCAGCTACAGGAGAAGGTAAAAGGATGGCTCTGTGCTCAAAGCACGGAACCAGGATTTATTTATTCTTGCTTCTGCCACAGTATCCTTGTGCAACCTTAGGCCAAGCTATTCATGTCTTCATGCGACAAGCCTCCCTATTTGTAAAATGCAGTTGATTGTACTTGTGTCACAATGAAAGTTTGAGGCTAAATTCTTTAATGTTTGTAAAGTGCTTTGAGAAGTAATACTGGGAAGGGCAAATTACTAAACACTGAAATGCTGCATGCAGAATTACGCTAATTGGTGCCTTTTTAGACTCTGATCTCTTACTATACGTAAGTTAAGACCACAAGCTGGCCCCGTTCTAGTCAATGGTGCCTTTGACCTAACTGGTTCTGGGCCTCATCTGGAACGGCATAACTGATTTCCCGTTTGTTTATATTAATCATAGAAATAAAGACTACCTAAGTTGTCCTTTGGAATACCTAAAATTTACAGGTGTTCCTGGCTTGTGCAAGCTACCTTGCAAAAAGTGCCATTTTTGGAAGCACAACCTGGCTGTTTATGCATGTAGTGCAACACTAGTGATGAATCTATGAAAGGAGGGTTCACTGGTGTGAACAGAGACTGGTAGAACTCCAAGACCTGCCTCTAACTGGGTCATTTCATAACTGTTTCCTGTCAAGCACATTAGCCTCTTTGCACATATCTACTGTGATCAGTGTGGTGTATTGCTTTGAACAAATATATCGCTTGATAGGTGAACCACAGCTACGTTTTTCTAAACATTTTTTGAGTGTTTCTAAGTGTGTTTTCCTGTCAACACTGTTGGTAGGCCATGTATAGTATATAAATTAATATTCATATATAACACATCTGTTCTTCCTATTGCTGCTGAGCTCTTACAGAAAATACCCCTGTGATTTATTTTTTTTATTTTATTTTTATGGGACCATCAGGAGTACATGCTTTTGCTTTTTCTGTTGCTGTAAACAAGCTGTTGTGACTGATACTTCTTTTCACCATGTCCTGAACACTCCCAGCTCATAGTTATATGTCATTTCCAGGATGCTTTGGAGGGTGTGTATGCCTCCACCCCATTTCAAAATCAATGCAACTCTCAATGGATTGACTAATGGCTGCAAGGTGTTGCTTAGCATGCTGGTTTTGGCTGACAGTGCTGCTAAATGTACACTGGTTTGCTTAATATGTCTTTCATGATTCCTATGTGAAGTATTCTTTACTGACAAGTTGCATATGCCAATGGCTTCAGGTTTGCTCATGAGCATTTATTCTTGACATGCTGCTGAGACATGACCCCAATTTTCTGCCCTGTATATTGATAATTTTGCCCCGTTCCCCTGTCATACCTTATGTTTGGATTGTCCCTGTTCATTTTGTTATGCCGATCTCGTCATCACTACATCCATCTTGACTCACTAGAGCAGGAGTGGGTGGTAAGAGTTAAAAAAAACTGTGATGCACCTGTACAGGTGCTGTGCTGATGCGATGTGTAAGATGTTGCAATTCTGCCCCACCATGGGGAACTAGGACTGATGTCAAGTTTTCTTTCATTTGTTGTCATATGTGTTGTTATGTTAGGACATTCTCAACCCTGTTCATGGAGTAGCATATGCAGCACCACAGAGAAATTGCTTGTGCATAGTAAACATATTGACTTGTTATTATAGTGGGTGGACATGCCTTGTTATTCACCTATGACACGCTGACCTTCTAGTAGGTCTACCTGGCATTTTGGTAAGGGCCTACGTGACAACATGGTTTTGAGTGTGGTCAGGGATGGTGTCTCTACTAATCATTTTAATGAAAGTAATCATCCTCTTTCTGGAAGTGAACAGAAACTGAGTTTAATCCTATAAACATGGGAAGTTAAACTATGGGCAAAAATACTCTCTGGTTACCTCTCTTGTTGGACTACTTAAGTTTCTATATTATGTGGTTATCTGAGCTGATGTCATGTATGCTGTGTTGCTCTAATATTGTCAGGCCCTAATGTATTACCAATACGAAGAAAAGCTGGTGTGAGTGGCGTTCTTCTTTCTTGAAAACTGTTGGAATTATTCATGTTGCCTTTAGAAAACATCACACAAAGTCACCAAATGGTTGAAGTTGGAAAGGATCTCTGGAGATCACCCAGACCAATCCCCCTGCTCCAGCATGGTCATGTAGAGCACATGGCACAGGATGCATTCGGGCAAGTGTTGAGTATCTCCAGGGAGACTCCACAACCTCTCCGAGCAGCCTGTTCCAGTGCACTGTCACTGTCACAGTTGAGAGGTTTTCCTGTTTCCTAATGGAACTGCTTGTGGTTCGGTGTGTGGCTGTTGCCTCTTGTCCTGTTGCTGACCAACACTGAAGAGAGTCTGGCCCCCTCCTCTTGAGGGATATTTGTATGCACTAACAAGATCTCCCTCAGTCTTCTCTTCTCCCAGCTAAACAGACCCTCAGCCTTTCCTCATAAGAGAGATGCTCCAGTCCCCTAATGATCTTTGTAGCCCTATGCTGGGCTTTCTCCAGTAGCTCCACGTGTCTCTTTAGTAGGGAGTCTGTGACTGGACAGCACTCTCTCAACCTGCTGTCAACACTCTTCCTAATGCAACCCATGATACTATGATACAAGGGCGCAACGTTGGCTCATGGGCAGCTTGCTGGGTCTCCCAGGTCCTTCTCTGCAGAGCTGCTCTCCAGCAGGGGAGCCCCCAGCCTGTACTGGTGCCCGGGGTTAGTTCTGCGTAGGTGCAGGATGCTCCATTTGCTTTACTGAACATGAGGTTCCTCTCTAGCCATCTCTCCAGCCTGTTGAGGTCCCTGAATGGCAGCACAGCCCCTTGATATATCAGCCACTCTTGCCAGTTTTGCACCACAACCTTGTTGAGAGTGTGCTCTGTCCACCCAGGTCCTTGCTGAAGAAGTTGAGCTAGACTGGATCCATAGGGGCACTGTGGGCTGCAGGGTTCCAGCCAAACTCCGCACCAGAATCAGAGGGGTCACAACCCTCTGGGCTCTGCCCTTCAGCCCCTTCTCAATCCACTTCAGTGTGCACTCATCTAACCGCACTTCCTGAGCTTGGCTGTGAGGATGTCATGTGAAACAGTGTCAAAAGTCTTGCTGAAGTCCAAAGGGAAACATCCACCTCCCTCATCTACCCAGCTTAGTCCGAAGCATGAAGCAGGCTTTGTGAGCTCTGTAGCAGAAAACTGTGTGATTAGAATTTATGTTTATGCAGCCAAGTGAGGGTTCTGTGTTCCTCTTCCTGTGAGGTTAGTGCTGCTGGCCGTTATATCCATGCAGATTTTGGTAGCTGCATAGTGCCAGGGACACGGCTTATTTCTATGAGGGCAACGCAGCATCTCAGACATAGACCAAGACTTTCCTACGGCAGAGCGTAGAACAACGTTGGGCTGTGACAGGTCCTTTTGGAGCAGTTTGCAGGCATGCTGAGCTGACAGGCAAATCCTTTGGGTGCATATGATTGCCCCAGGAATCATGTGTGTGCTTTGCTTTGCTCCCTATGGCAGGTTTCATGATATGAGCATTGCAAGTGCTGCTTGGCTGTGTGCAGCAGGATGGGCATCTGTGAGGGTCTGCTGTTGGTCACTTCTTCACGTAGACCTCCCGCTCTGCCTTGTAGTCACTGCGCTCCTGTGCTGGGTGGGCATTCCTGGGCACTCCCTGCATCCTGTTCCATTTTGGACGTTGTAGGAGCTGATCTTTGGTCTCCAGGTGCCTTTGAAAACCACATGCTATCACCTGGCTGCACTGGGTTCTCCCTCATTTTTCTTCTTGCCACAGCTTGCACCTACCTAGAATAAATGTGCCAAATTGGCTTTACTCTTGAAAGAAATAAAACTGTATGGATTGCTTTGCTCTGATTAAAAAGACAGTAAATCTTCCTTGTCTGCGTAGCATTTAGTATGTTCCCAAAGTCCATCTTTATGCCAAGACTGGTTCTTCTTTATCTTCTTAAGCAAAAAAATATATTCCATAGGATTTTCAGATTCTTTGTAACCTCTGGAACCCATAATTGATTTACTGGAATGGTCTTTTTTCATAGTTGTCTCCCTTTTGCTGTCTTTCTCAGTGAATAACATGGTGGTCTGGTGAGCGTCAGAGTTCAGTCCGTGTGGGAGGGAAGGAGTGGCCAGCAGAAATGGTGCTTTCCTGCTGTTTTTTTCAGGCTTGCGTGTTTCACTGTGTGTTTGGGATAGGCTAGATTAGAAATAACCTTTGTCTGGTTCAGAAAACACTTAGCATTAAGGACTTGACAGATGCCAGCTGCTTCCAGAGTTGTGCTGTTCCTGACTTGTTGCATAACGCAGTCCCAGCCCCTACCTGCGACAGCTAGTCCTTACGAAAGCCCTCAGAGAGACTGTTCCCTAGAGTGTAACCTTGCTTTGAGAAGCAGAAGGAAATCTGATGATTATTTTTTTTTCAGTTTCCCAAATACTTTTCACATTCTTGGAATAACAATATTGCCAATGTGGTGACTTCCCCGTTATTTCTGGTCATTTATTCCTCAGTCATCTTAGATGCAATCACTGTAAGCAACTGCTTTTAAAGAAACTCACCTTTTGGCATTCTGTAAAACATATTGCTTGCTGGTCACATAGTACAAATAAACTCAGGTGGTTTCCTTTCATATTAGCTACCTGCACAGCATTTGCTCGTTTCATTTTACCAGGCATGCAGATGATAGATTATAAATTTCTAAAAAGCTGATAAAAAAATGCTGAGAGCGCAGTGTTTTTTTGAAAACTCATACAAAATGTTATTTTTGTTTTCTAATCATCCCTACTTTTTGGGACAGAGTCATATTCTTTGGTTTTATTCGTGTTCAGTGTTTGTTTTGTCCTGTACCACCCAGAGAGGTAATTTTTCTCTATTTTAGTGTAAATAATTCCACATATGCAGCAACTTAGTGAAATGACGCTGTGAAATTAATCTCTAGATTTAAATAGTTACTTCTGTTGAAATAAATAATTACCTAGAAGTTATGGTTTCAGGGCAGAAGACCTAACAGGAGTCAAAAGAAACTGAGTTTAAATTCCTGAATACTTTTGTGACACCTTTTGCTTTGTTTCACTGCTTGTCATAATGAATAAAAATATTTCATTCTTGTTCCCTACAGATAAAACGGGATAAACCAGAAAATATACCAGATTTGCAGTATTTAGTAAAAGAAAAATTTACTGCATTGGAGAGCAAGAACAGTGACTCAGATTTGCAAGCGAATGAAAAATATATGTATTTTAAGGATCAGCTTAAAGAAATGAGAAAACAATGTAAGTCTTAATTTTAAAAAGACATTATTTTTTGAATGCTAAATGATAACATGCATACTAAATGTACTAAAATACAGAACTGCCAGTTATGGCTCGAACAGAGGTGAGTGAAGTTCCTATTTCAAATTTGTTTAAATTGATACGTACGTAGAAAAAATCCATTGCAGTTACCTTGGTAGTTTTATGTGGGTTCCCACTTGCCTTGTCTGAATACAAATATTCTTAAAATCATGCTTTACATCTTCTCTTTTGTAAGATGGGCTTTTTCATTGGAAGTGACTTTTTTTCGTAATTGATAGGATCTTCTAAAAGGATTAGGTAAGCTGTTTTCATTTGTCACTTAAACAAATTGCTCCTGTTTCACAACTTGGGATGTGTTGCAATTCTGAGAAGACCTTTGCTTTAATCGTAGAACTATATTGTTGGAAAATGCTTACTGGGTATGTTCTCAGGTTTACAACCTCTATGCACGCACCATAGAACACTGCACTGCATTAAAATTCGTTTTCCTTAATTCATGTTGATTCACCATGTGCTAAAATTTTAAGTTATTTGTGCTTGAATTACCAGAAAAGCTGGAGAGTTAGCAGTTTTAGTGCTTATGCAACACAGCAAAAGAATATATTTTTATTGCCCTGCACTCATAACAGCTATTAAAAAATCATTCTGATTACTATTGCCGGGAAAGTTTATGGGCTCTAACACTATTTGTGCTGTTCTTCCACAATCAGGATTATGTTTTGAAATCATATTATTTTTCTCTCTTGCTGTCCCTTGACCCCTGTACCTATTCCCTCCCACCCTACATTTTGATTTCAACATAAACTGGTATCTCAGGAACTTCAGGAGTCATAGATTAATGATTTATACCGTTGAAAACTGAAATTCTGGATGCTCTCCTGTAGCTCTCCTTGAGTTTTGTTTTTTTGGAGCCCAATCCAAAACCCGCTGAAACTAGCGGAAAGATTTTCCCCGCTGACTTCACTGGACTTTGGATTGCTTCCATAGAGAGATTTACAAAGTGTGAGGACATGCTTGACAAGGTGAATTTAGATCTGATATCTCAAGGCTTGCTAGGACTAGAGGTTCAGGGTTTCATGCATTTGTTTCCCATCCTTATGGTTTTCAAGAGTGTTAGCGCTGATCGCTGAGTTTAATAGAGCTCTTGCCATTACTGTAAGAGTGAACATACCAAGTTGCAGACCACAAAGCAGTGTAATTTTCACTCCCTACATAACCATAGAATTATTACTGCCCCACCATTATGTTGTAATTCCTAGTTTCCAGGTGTTTGTAACTGAGAAGATAAAATCTTGATAACCGACTTTGGATTTACTTTCCACCCTGTAATTGCCCGAGGAAGGGGTGTATGCCCTGGTAATACACTCAGCTCAGGCTATATGACTGAGTTCTAACTGACAAAACTTTTGAAAATCCCCCAAATTAATTAAGCTCAGAAAGAGTTACTCTTAAAAAAAAAAAAAAAAAAAGAGGGCATCATTCTACTACAACTGCCCTAAGTTGAGGTTTGTTTTATTGGCCGCTTGGGCTTTTGTTTTGGTCGTGCATAGAGGTCAGAGTGAGGCCAACAGGATATGCACGATGGTGTCTGATCAGCTGCTGTGCCCCGTCCATGGACTATTGATCAGCCAGGTCAGTTCGGGATTAGCTGAATTCATAACATCTTTGATGCGGTAAATCCATCATGTCTGCCCCTACTACCGCATTTAATGCAATTCAAAAGACTGAGTGGAAAACTGTTAGTTGAACTTTAAAAAACAATCTTGGGTGCAATTTAACAATCTTGTGTTCAAGTACACAGTTTGTTTCGGAGCCCTCCCTTTTGAAATGGTGAACTAAATGCCATCTCAGGTCCACAGGCAGAGATTCAAAGTTCCGTTCCCTAGAACGGAACCATCCTACTGCCTCCAACATGGATCAGCGCTGCCTTTCTGGCTAACTCATCCACCGATTAGTTAGACCTGTAAGGTCACTTTCCTACTTCAGTTCCCTCGGCCAAGTGCTGTTTTACCAGGAAAGCTTCTTGAGTAATAGTGGCTGGCTGGAGATCAGTGGATTCTGTTAATACTCGCTTACATCAATTTGCTTCCATATGATAGAGGGACCTGCAACCAGCCTCTCTGTTCTGTGTGGTAATGTGGTCTCCTTGCCATTGCCCTCAACCTCCCTTTCCCTTTGGTCTCTTTTCCCCTGTTTCTGCTCCCATCTCGTACAATAAAGCCCTGATGTTCAATGCAGCCTCTTACTGCTGAGCTGGGTGATTTAGTTCTGTCAGTATTGCCTAAAGCACTGAGCAAGCCAAATAGAAAGCAGAGCTACCGTGAAGAAGGAGTGAATATGGAGCTCTGAGGGAGGAATTTCTGAGCTGTAGGACCAGCTGAAGTGAAGATGCATGAAAACCATAGAAGCCCTCCGCTGGTTTCGATAAACTGATGCTTTACTTCGTAATCCACCAAATCTCCATTTTGTTCTCTTTTGCAAAGGGAAAATTATGGTCAATGAGTTAAGTATTTAGCAGTTATGCTCAAGTGTGTATCATTACCTTTTCCTGATGGGATTGTGCCTTCATAATCATGATTACAGTAATACAGATCCCATAATAATGATTATTGTAAGATGTCTGCAAATTCTGGGACACATTCCGAATTTACTTCTTGTGACTTACGTGTATTAATAACTATCATCAGCTACTTGATTTATGTTTTCTTTTTGACAATCAGCGTTGTCAGTTTTTGACACAACTTGATGCAAAACTCTTGGTCTCTTTTAAGCAGTGCATATTTTTTAATGCTAACTCAAATAACATATCAAAACACAGAACTCAAGCCAGGTGTCCTCAGGTGAGCTTTCATGTTTTTCTCTTTATCCCAGCCTTTCCCATTTCAAAGGAGCAGATGGAGTAGATGCTAGAATGATTTCTCTGCAATGTTAAGGTACTATTAATCATTCTATATCTTTTATGCCAGTTTAGCATTTGTATTCTAGAGTAGCTGAAAAAGAAAATGTTATATTCTCACCTTATCTTAGTATATAGGAATTAACTCAGATTTGAAGGAGAATAATTTTCTTGATACAAAATTTCTTAAATATAATGCAGAGTGTGAAGGAGTCAAATTTAATCTTAATTTACCAATCTCTCTTGTTCTTGGCACTTTTGATAGTTGCTGCCACAGTGATGAAAAGGGAGCTGTGTGTTTTCCCCTGCCATGTGGTGGGTATTATGCACTGCGATAGAAGCTCTCATATTTGGGGAGGAGGAAGGCCCTTCATTGTCTTCGGGTCTTCCCCCTCTCTAGGCAGTTCTGCAGACAGGAGCCCTTCTTGGGACTCAGCTTGGAGCTTCTGCAGCTACAAAAATGCAGAACTGAAGTTGGGGAAGTGCATTTCTTCACTTGAGAAGGCAGTGAGGGTAGCAGGGCATTTCAGAGCAGGTTGCTTTCTCCTCATCTTTCACACCGTTGGAGGCAGTTTGCCCCCATAAGTAAACCTTTATTATGCTGCTAATTTATTGGGAGGGAGTGCAAAATGTTGCAAAAACTTCACTTCTGATTATATGTGTCAAAACACTGACAGATAGGTTTTTATGTGAGTATGTGCCTAGAACGTAAGTGTTAAAAAAAGTTTCTATTTTTTCTTTTTTTCTTTTTTTTTTATTTTTTACTATTTATTGTACCTCAGAATGACCATATTATCTTTTCAAATGATTAAATGTTTTTATGCATAAGGGTCCCAGACCTGCAAAGCGTGTAGCGATCTACTTTTCATTAATTGAAATGTTTAAGCAAGTTGCTTGAATTAAACTGCATGAGCAAATCCTTTGAAATCAGTGAAACTTCGGGCATGTTGCATTTCATTATTGGATTTTAACCGCAGTACAGGACCTTGCAGGACTGAGCCCATAGCGACTAAATCATGATTTCTGTAGGAATTGTGGCTTTGCATTTTGTGTCTGTCTATCTCCTCTAAATTTCAAATCCCACCTTCTGTTTAATGTTGCATTACCGACTCTTTTTATTTCATGCCAGGATATATATCAAAGGCATCTTCTGGCACTGGGTATGAGAACTGTGCCTGCATGAAATGAAAAGCAAGAGCTGGCTTTAATCTGTAGGTATCAGTTTAAGTTTCTGATACTCTGTGAAAAGAACTAATCAGAAGCTGTAATCTCTACTCCTATGACCCTAGCTACCACCGGAGGATTTTTGAAGGTTATTTAGCTTCACATTTCATGCACAAAAGATGCCATGTTTCCTAGTTCTTCTATAGCAGCTGATAATGTGCACTTGGGAATCCTTGACAGCTCCGTCCTGCGCGTACGCCCCACAGAAACCAGCCGCAGTCGTTTTCCAGAAAGTACTAAGTTTTGAGTGAATTAGAGTGTTGCTTACACCAATGCCAAGCAATTTAAGGAGTGAATTTGGCAGAGTGAAGAAAGACGGTGCTCTGTTGATAGGAAACAAATCATTTTACGATGCAATATTGGTTTTGGCAACAATTTGTCGTAGGAAAACAGTCATTATAATGTTGTTTGGAAAGTAGCAACGCTGCAGTTGTAATGAACCTCCTTGCCCTCTCCGCTGAGAAAAACAAGCCTCAGAAGTTTTGAAAGAGAGAAGTATATATCGTGATTAAACATTTTACTAGACAGATTCATGACCAATATCAATAAGCACAAATTTTTAAATGAAATTTTGAATTTCATGTTTGTTGTTCAAGCAGACGGCATCATGCCCTTTGGTGTGGTCCATGTATTTTAGAGCCATGCATTTGATGGTGTAAAAACATGGTGTTTCAGATGCAGTTTTGGGTAGAAAAATAATAGGCAAAATAATACAATGGAAAGAATTCTCTTTAAATTCACAAAGCATCTGGAGACTCCAGGAAAGAATGAAGTCTTTGATTTGTTTTTAACAAGATAAGAAATCAAGCTGCAACATGACACGGTACCATAATGCTTGACAAGTATCATCCAATTAATCCTCAAGATGTTGTAGTGGAGTAGGCAATTTAATATTATTCCTCACCATCTAACAGAGGTGAAACTTGAGCAAATAGCTCAAGTGACTTGTGTGAAGTCGTGTTAACTCATTTGTAGGTCTATGTTTCTCTTCAGTATCTCCTCACTCCATCTTTGTTCTTCACTGTGTAGGCAGAGGAACAGTGAAAAATAAAGCAAATGTATTTTTCTTTTTATTTTCAATATAAAATAATAATTTAAATAATTGTATTGGGTCTAATCATGGGGGAACAACTTCATTCCAAAAGCTGAAAATGCCCAGTTCCTGAAAATGGGTTTAGAATGGATATTCTTATGGCAATTTGGTGGTATATAGAGGAATACACTTTTCATTTATGTAAAATTTCTTATATGCAGTCTTACTACAGAAATGTAAGATAGTCTAGGAGGTAGAAGGGCATCTTACAGTTCAGGAGCCCTGAATTTAGTTCATTCTTTTTTTATAGCCTACTTGTTATTACCTAGATCAAGCCATTTAGTTCAGACTGGGCAAGATTTCACTGTGAGTGAGCAAAATTCCTGATGGTTCTATCATCAGGGTTATATAAACCCCCTATTTCACAGAGTGGTTAGGAAGTGAAATGAGCTAGATTACGAGATGCTTAAATATTACAGCGATGGGAGCTGTACAAATATCTAGTATGAATCTCCAAACTGCATAATTTCCATCAAAGTTATTATCCTTACTACTCTGCAAAAAAGGGAGCAAATCTGGGATGAAAGACATGTTCAGAACTCTTATGTTGCAATTTGGGACAATTTTTCCAGGTCAGAAATTAGCTATGTTTATAGGAAAGGAGACAGAAACTTGCATTAACATTAACCTTGTCAGTGCATTAACAGAGATTGTCGCTTGCCAATGGGTCTGGTCATGTCTTTGATGAAATGATTGCCTTGAAAAATGTGATTTATCAAAACAAGAACATTCTGCAGACATTTATTGCTCTGGGATCTATGGATCTGAAGAGAATTTGTGGTTAAAAAGGAATAGAAACCAATCTAGCACCTCAAACAGCCCTTCTCCATTGGGAGTTACCTGGAATATAGGAGACCTAGTTTTTTAAAGCAGTTTTAAATTCAGACCTGGACTGAATCTGGGCCTACTAGGTGATTAACCTGTGAGCTGTGGAATCAGTCTCCCTCTCTTTCTGCTCAGTGTGTATTTAATTGCATATAAAAATAGAAACAAGTGCAGAAGAAAATATTGAGAGACATTGACCTTTGAGCCCGATGGTAAAGGCACTCAAATGAGGGAGGTATCTAAATCAGAAAGAGCATCAGATCTAGGTCTCTCATGTTATAAATATCTGCCCTTCTAATCAGTGAACACTAAATGGTGGCCTCTCTCTATCCATTTCAGTGTCTCTCATCTGGTCCATGTAGCCATGTATTTTGGAATGATCAACATTTCATTCAGGCACAAAATCTTTGGCAAGGTGTAATTCCTGTTTTCCTATCAGCCCAGTTTCCAGGGTTTTCAGATCTAAATACATAAATACAAAAATACTAAATACATAAAATCAAGAAAGCTCACGGTGTGTTACACAGAAATAATTTTTATTATTAATATACACTTAGGGATAGTACTTTGGGTAATTTATTATTACAATCATGGATTAATTCTCTTTTAACTGAGCACTTTGATGGTTGCTGGCATGGCTTTTTTACTATTTTCAAGAATACAGGTAGGAAGGGACCTAGTGGATGCTGATTCTGTTCCCCTGATATTGCAATCAGTCACCTAATTGTTCATCTTAAAATATATTAATTCATTTTCTCTGCTCAGATGGTGAAAAATTTTCAGGCTAAGCAAATTGCTGGCCAAATTCTTTATATTTGTTCTTGCTCCAACACTGTACCCCAGATTATATGTAGATCTTTCCCCTCAATGGTTCTCAATTCCCATATCTCTTGACTGTATAGCAATCCATTTGTGGAGCTTGGAAGATTATCAAATTGTGTGTCTTGTGACTGTATTTGAACTCATTGGAAAATTTTTATAAATTTCAGATGAGTAAGAAGCAGAGAAATAGATGCCCAAATTTGCCTGTAGAATTCTGAAGACTTCAATAGATTAAACCGTATGGAAAATGTGATTTCTGGTAACAAAATATACTTTCACTGGGATTTTTCATTCACTTTTACCTTTTGAGGCAGTTAGAGGGTTTTTTTTTCATGCCACCATAATATATGTTATTTTTCTTGTAAAAAAATAAGCAGTGGAAATACAGGAACTACCTCTGCCAGCTCAGCAGGGTTTTACTTGCGTTGTGTCTTTCACATGTCATTTAGACAAATCTGCAAAAAGAGAGAATGAATGAATTCCACTCCTGTGCCATGAGCTGACAGCTTAAATTTCAAGTGTGATCACAGGCAAGCAGGTGAAAAGCAGTCCAAGGAGAAAGGGGCAGAGGAGGAGGAGGAAAGGGAGAGCATCACAGTCCTGTGATTACGCAGCTGAGACATTCTCTTTTGAGGTTAGGATGCTGAGGAGAAAGGAAGGAAATGAAGCTCAGAAGAGCTTTAAACTTAGGGAATTTAGTATTATTTACTATTTTTCTCTGCCACTTGAGCATTTCTTCTGCTTCTGGAAGGTTAGTGGCTTCCTCTACCGTTGTCATATGTTCATTTTAGTCATTTATATGTGAGATTTTGTACACCAGTATGCACAGGAATCAAAAAAGATTCTACTACAGTAAAGCATTCGAATTGAGTACCGACATGAAACGCTTGAGGAGAAACAGGGCAGGAGGTCTGAGATACTGTTGACAAAATGATGATCCATTGGTGCATATCATACTCTATAGCAACTTCAGCCAATTCTAGTTTAGAGAAAGGAAAACACTTGGTATTTTTAAAGTACTTGGGACTACTTGTCACAGAGGTCTTCAGTGTGTCTTTCAGAAGAGCTGCAGGTTATGCAACAGATGCGCGTTGAGCTACGTCTTTATTTGATAAGCATCAGCCTCTGAAGTCACTGGAATTTCCCTCATTCCCTCATATACCTGTGACATACCCTAGCATGCCAACTGTGCTGCAAGATCAGTAAATATTCTCTAATTCCTTATCAGAGGTTCTTGTGCATTGGCTGCTTATCATTTCTGGATACTAGTGTTTGGTTTTCTTCGTGAAAGCCTTAGGCATGAGTAACCTCACAGTAAAGCATGATTGCTTTCCAACCTGAATTTTATGCGATTAAATGCCCTGGGGCTCATCTTCTTACTACCCCAAGCTTGTTAAATAAGCTCAGCTGAAATGCAGGGCGAGAACTAAAGGGCTTAAGCACAACGTTGGGGCTTGTGGGCTTCGGATTGGAGGCCAGAGCCCAGAGTAAAGTGCCCTGGCTCCTGCAAGAAGGGTAATGGTGCGGCCATGTGAGCAGCTGTGCCCAGTGAGGAATCTGGTCTGTCAGCGTGATATGTTTTATCTGTCAATCACTGTATTGCGTAAGATGGCTAAGAATGTGCTGAGAATAATGTAACACAGTAAAGGGCTTTACGTGTGAGGCTGAGCACACGTGCTGCCATATCCAGGTGCAGAGGAAATGGTCCATGACCGCAATCTGCATGGCCGCAATCTGTGGATTTGGGAATTGCAGGGAATTGAAGTGTGAGTACCCACTAACACTTCATCTCCCAGATGTTAACTAGGAGCTGAAGTGGTACCTACTTATACTGTCTCAGGAATAACTGCAGGTATGTTGCTTTCAGTCAGCTTTAGCACAAAGTCAGGGAAATTAAACCATCTCCAGGGCCATTTTTGTTTCTTCCAGAACAGCCTTGGAGCGTTCACATGTTCAGTTACCTCAGAGAAATGGTGGACGTTGTCATCTTCCAGCTGCTCCAAGTTCTCATCTGAGACCTGTATCAGGCTTTACAGGTGTGAGTAGGTTCATCGTGGCTTCTCATCTCAAATATGGCTGCAGATTTGTGAGGCTACCAGCCATGCTGTGAGTGATCTCAGAATTGAAAGCAAAGTTACTTAAAAGGTGTTTCAGCAGGCACCAAAAATACCTTATGAGGGAGAAAAGTCACCTAACACTTGCAAATCTGAAGCACTTAGTGGAGAGCTGGTGGGAGTGCTTACTTTTTATATAATATATAATAACATTGTGTGTCTGCAGCATTTGCCCAGAAAGTGTGGTAAATACATTCACGCATACGTATGTGAGAAAAATCCCTCGGGGGCTGTTAAACCTGAAGATGCCACTTCAGGCTCCTCCAGATGCCCCTGATGAGGTTGGTGGAGGCTGGGCAAGGCTCCTAGGAAAACATTAGTGTAGGCTTTTCCCGGCTTAACCCTTCCCGCAGGATCTACTGTTCTTTTTCATCAGAGTAAAATTGCTGGATGATATGTAAGTCTGCTATAGGCACCTCTGTGTTTGTAACCAACCTCTTGGCCCCAGGCTAGTCTGTAGAGGGCACTCTGCGTTGCTTGAGCTGAAGCCCCATCTGTACCAAGCAGAATGTAAGGGGGCTAAAAAGTGCAGATAAGAGGCTACAGGACTCTGTGTTTGAGTATTCTGCTCACTCAGGAAGGCATGGAGGAACTGGGTTCTCTACATACCCATTAGCACCTTCCCTTCCTCCACTTGGATGGAGCTTTGCTTACGTTTAGGAGCCAAAGAGGTCGCAGGACAAAGAGCTGCTGTTCCCCATGGCGCAGGCTGGGGCAGCTCTGGGCAAGTTCAGAAGTCAGAAATTCAGATCCCTAGAGAACCTGGGAGGAGCTTAGCAGATGTGGATGCCTTCAGGGTTAGGAGGCCACTAAACGGGATGCTTTTTTTTAATCCTCATTTCGGACTTCAATGTCTGTAGTTTGCTTCAAGTCTTTGGATTTGTCCCAGCCCTCTCAGTGTTCTCCCTCACTCCCTATTTGAAAGTGTACGGGTCAATCCAAGACTTACTGAAACCAAGAGAAGTCTTTCCAGGAAGGCTGTTCATTGGGATCTGTCTATAAACTTCCAGTGTAAACTGAGTGAGTAGTTTATAATCAGATAGGAAAACAGGAAGAAAACCCTATGCATCTGCCTATTGCTGCATGTGAGGCCTCATGCAGAAAAGCTGAAGAGTTAAAAGCCGCCTGATTGCTTTATCAGACTCTACAATAAAAATAGTAATTACTGCAAATTAAGCATAATGAATAAATCACTGTATTAAAATACGAACAAAAAAAATTAACAAGCAATCATATATAATCGTTGAGGAGCTCAGTTATTAGTGTGGGCAAAGTAAGCTATTTGCCTACTATGTGCTTCAGCCTCAGTTATTTTGGGGGTTGTTTCTTTTTCTCCTACAGCCCAGACAAATCCCTTGCTCCTGTCAAACATTGTTTTGATATTCCATGTACTTCAAATGATGGCTACGTAGCTGGGCTCGTGTTCCACAGATATCTGCCAGCCTAAGGAAACAGCACTGTGCAGGTAGTGCTGTTGACATTGCATCTTCGTGCGGGTTTTGTTGCACTGCGCCTGTGTCACGGAAAGATAATTTCCAGCTCTGCTGTCCTCTCTTTGCCACTTCCCCCATTTGCAGGCTCCCCAGGCTGAATCAGCATCCTTCCTGGTGTGTCTGCAGCTGCTTTCCCTTTTCGCATGACGCCACAGAGGCTCTCAGACTCCTTCCTCCCCCTCTTCGGCCTTCCTCCCTGCCAGTTCCTGCTCACAAGTGTCACAGAATGTGTTGCCCATGATTGATGCACTTCATTTCACTGGGGAGACCTTCATGCCTGTCTTACTTCCTCCTGAAAAAATAGTGTGACTTCATTTCCTTGGTAAACTGTATCGTTCATTTACATCGTCTTTTTGGACTATGTAGTCCATTTATGTTTGCCAGGATGCTTCCAGGTCAGCTGTGTTATTGCAAAATTAGTTGTTTGGAGGAAAGTAGTGGCTATTGGCCACTAACAGCAGTGCCGGTGGTATGCTAGCTATTGCTTTACATTTTTGTTAGGGTTGGAAAAACTAGTAGCTAAGTGACTCAGGAAACCCAATGTAGCAAAATTTGGTTGTAAATGAAAGAGGAACATTTCCATATTCTTTCTTTGGCTTAATTCCTGTGCCTAATGGCTGAGTGTATACCATAAACATTGTGAAGGAGCAACCATGGAAACACTTGTTTTCTTGCATTGCTAAATTTACTCTGGGTTGAATATTAACACAGCGCCTGGCAGTACTTTAAAAGCAAAAATAGCTAAAGCGTGACTCACTATGAGTCATTTACTGCTAGTCCTGCTATACTGCCTAGAGCTTGACATTGAACAAGTTGGCAGCCTGCATTGCTACATTTTTTTTCTAGGAACTTTGAACACATTTCATTCTTGTGAATTCTCTTGTGCAACAATATTAAACACAGCAATGTGGTTTTTTTTTTGCTTCCAAAGTCGAATGAATCAGAAAATGGTGAAACAAAGAGTATTTTTCTTGGAGATTTGGGAAGAGTTGGATTCTGAGAATTATTTTTTAGCTGCAATAACAAAAAGATTGCATGGATGTTAAAAGTTAATTACACTTTATACCGATTATGTAATATATACTTTAAATGTTTTAACATCTCTTTATTTACCTTTGCAGTTAGGGCTTGTGTGAATGTGAAAGACTGAGACAGTAGTTTGAGAAGGGTTTCCCTTGGGTTGGCTGAAGGCTTTTGGTGGGAGGTCAGTCAAGTCGAAGGGGCAGACAAAAAGAGTCAACTCTCTTCCCATTGGCCTCTGCACGTAACAGGCACACCCTAAATATGGTTGTTGGTATCTGACAGCGAGGAGCTTGCTGGCTGGCTCTGGGAATGCCTGTAAAAGATCAGCTGATTTCAGTCAGATGGATAGGGGTAATGAGAGAGGGCTGAAACCAAAAGCAACTTGCTGAGGCAACCGTGCAGTGATATCCTGAAATACACTGGCAGTGCCAAATACCCTCTGCAGCAGGCTAAAATGTTGTTTCCAGCTAAATGTCATTGCTAACTAAAAGTCACTTCTTAGAAAAGCAAATAACAAATTCGTAACTGTCTTAAATATTTTCCGTATTTTTTTCGACATTTTAAAATGATCACTATGTTTTGGTAAAGAAAAAAGTCATTGAAGAAAATCCTTATGAGTGTATAAGCTTTTGCACATATTTTAAGCAGGTACCAGAAATCAAATTAAAATACTAATGAAGTAAGTTCAAAACATCTACAGAGGTAAAATCCCATATGTCTGGATACAACTAAAAAACTTAGTATCTTCTTTCTATTCCTTAAACTACAGATAATGAAAATAGCACAGAATTGTGAATAATGGCACAGGCATAACAGCAGTGAAGAGAATTCCTGTTTAAAAAATTGTTTTCAAGTAAATTTACCTGAAATAAGGTTAAAGTCTTTTTTTCATTATAATGCCTAATGTTAATCATGCCAACAGTAATACCATGTTATTTTCTTAAAATAAGAAACATATAGATTTGATTTCCTTCTGTGTTACCTGTGATCCCCCAAACATTGCTATCAAAAACGTTTCAGTAGTCACTCAAATAAAGGGCTCCTTAGCAATCGCTCCAAAGCTACTGAATAGGTCGTGCCTCAGCCACACCTCCAGACACGTTGTGCAGAATATAGACCTGAGAATTTATATTATGGGTAAGACTGCCCTTTAAAAGGCAGCTCTGTGTAGGAGGATTTTCTGCTCTGAGGATCATCACAGGATTGGAGCTGCCTAAGGTATGATGTCTCTTGGGCATGTCGCTGTGTGACGTGTAATGTCTCCATTAAGCTGTAGCAAATGATTCCCTTCACACACGTGTGTGTTTGCGTGTACGCACACACATGCATGGACAGAGCGTGGATAGGGCTCTAATGTGGACTCTTTCTCCCTAGCATATTCCACAAGATCATGCTCTGGACTCTATGTTAGCACACAGGAGCAGGATAGTACACACACTTGAACTGAAACCAGCATGCTGTATGCATGTGCATCCTGAAATGACAAATGAAAACTCTCAGTTCTCAAATAATTCTCTGTTCCAGTTATGAATCTAGAATAGTTTTCGGTAATATTTTTCTCGTGATAGAATCAACAGAGCCCATGTGGAAAGGTGTAAACCACACGGCCTGTGCAATGCTGAAAGCACCCATACCCTTTTAGCCACTATAGATAATGGGGACTCCCACTTTGTTTCGTTCTTCTGCTGGGTTTTCAAGTGTGTTTCAGGTAGCATATAGGAACCAAAATGTCTGTGAGATACTGGTGGAAGAGTGATAGAAATTTTGCAGTGTTAAACTGTATGGTGTTAAATTTCAGTACTGCCTTCAACAGCAGAAGGGAGGGTCTTTTTTCTTGCCATTCAGATTGATCTTGTTGGTTACAACTAACCAGAGGATGCCTTACTCATGTAAATGGGATGTTAAGGATATAATTCTCAATTCTCCATGAGCTATGAATAATATGGTTTTTAAAAAGAATAAAATGTAGTACTTGCAAAATATGAGCTATGGGTGGCCAGAAGAAAAAGATGTTGTCTGATTTACTGTTTGTTATGTGGCTGTGCCCTCAGAGAGCCTTGCAGGCTAAGAGTTTCTTCTGTGAGCCTTTAATCTGACAAGTAGTCATTTTTGCTGCAGTTTCTTCAAGGTTGATTCACAAACATAGTCATAGTGGATCCATTTTTTCCACACATCTTAAAACCTGTGGCAAGCCTTTTTCATTTACATGGCCTATTAAGTGTTAGTGGACAAGTGGCCTTGAGATTGATAATTGCTAGAGACCAGAGACTGTTTACAGATATCAGCAACTGAAAAGATCTTCTGTAGTGAAATTCATTGCTCGTGGGAGAGTCAAGGCACCAAAGAAGGCAATGCAAAGAGATCATGTTCAGTAACTCCTGCTTTAAGGTGTAGTTACTTTGTGTATTCCAGATATTGGTGGCTCTCTATAGTGATTGAGAAATTTTTAAAAAATGAAAGTTAACTTTCTCTATCAAAACTGCACATTAAAGAGGTTGGGTACTAAATACAGAGGTTTCTAAATTTGGTTTCTAAATAAGCTTGGTGTCCCACGCTAGCCCCTTGATGGAGGAACTTGGTGCTCATGCTTATGACATTGCCCCCTGTGTATCGTGGAAAGTCTGCAGCTCCGGAGGAGTGTCGAGAGACAAGCGCAGACGGATCTGAGCTCCTCTGCCCGCGTTGTCTCTCATCTCACCAGGTCGCTGCAGTGCCACCGTGGCCATGACTTTCTGCCTGTCCACTCAGGGGAATGGGCCGGAGAGCTCTGGTTACACCTACCACTCTGCATGTGCTCTTGGGTGCCTCGGTATTCCAGGGAATGGGAGCGTAACTGGAAAAATGTGCTCATACTTCTGCATGTACAGATGCCTGTACATATGAGTTCATTGGCTTGGCTGCTTGTTCCTGATCGGAAGACAAGCCTCTGTTTCAGCACAATTCATATGGCATTGCCTGGCCAAAACCATTATTATCTTTTCTGTACGGGTAAAAATAGGTAGCAAGAACTGAGAAATTTAGAGAAGCTGTGATCCTTTTGACATGCCCTTTTTAAAAAAAAAAAAAAAAAAAAAAGGAAAAAAGAGGAACAAAAGTAAAGATGGGAAACTCTATGCATGTAGGATGTGGAAAGTTTATTCCAAAAATGCCTGAATAGAGTTGTTTAAACAAAAATATCATGTTGTTTGTACTTCAAGTATTGTTTTAGACCTTAGGAAAATACTACAGAACATGAATCAGTCGATAGTTATCTGCGATGAACAGGTAAACAAAAGATTTATTTCCCAATGGCTTTTTCATATGATGGTGACAAACTCCATTGCACAACAATGGTCACATTCCAAAGTTGCAACCAGGTTCTGGAGGGCTTAATTTCACAACTGCTTACTGTGTCCTATTGCATTACAGTGACCTTTCAATAAAGAAGGGAGATTGCTAGCTTGTTTTTTGCTTTTTAACTTAAAAAATTGACAGAGGATATGGTACAGTGCCTTAATTCTACATAACAAATCTTTTCTTTGACCTTCTGAAACTAAATCCTCTAGTAAACTGTGGAGAAGATATATATTTACTATTTTCTAACTCATTGTTAATCTTACGATGTATCAACTTACTTAAGGTTTGCACTTACAGCAGCAATTTAAATATAAAAACGTATTTTCTGGATTTTAGAAACAGATGTTAAAGGTATGTTTTCTTGATGTAGCTATTTATATATTATCTAATATATTAATGTAACAATTTTTTCTTTTTAATTAACTGTTTGAAAAATAGCTACAAAGTAAAAATAATATTATGTTATCATGATATGTTTTGATAAGGTGTCTTATCATTGGTCCTCGAGATACAAGTTAAAGAGAAGCCCAACAGCTAACCAACCATAACAGGAAAGCTGCTAGTTAGATAGTTTCTTAAAACAGTTGGGTTTTAAATAATCTGTGGCTCAAAATATTGCCAACATCACACATAGAACCGAGCAGATACTGACTGAATAGAATATAGCTTCTGCAGTCTGAGGAAACGCCTCGTGGAGGTAACAGACTAACAGCTCACAAGTGGGTTCTCAGCCGCAGGCTTGCCCGGCCCGCGCCCTGTGGCACGAGCTGCGTGCTCAGGTGTGCGCTGAGGCCCAGAGATGGCTGGAGGCTGCCGTCGTGACCCCAAGCTCTCCGTCCTGTGGGCTGATCCGATTGGGCATAGGGAGGTTCAAGCTGACCGCGTGTGCCAGGAGATCCCGCAAGTGCTGCTGCTTGCGCTTGCGGTTTGGGTGCTTGGAGCCTGAGCTGCAGGTGAGCTGGTACTAGCCAGAGCTCCGGACACTTCACTTGGAGCAGCTGTTGACCTTACAGCATAGACACAGCCTGGAAATTGCCCTCTCCATTCAACTGGATGGAGAGCTGGCACTTGGCTGTGCTCTAGCGGGAAGGTGCTCTCTGTTGGCAGCCTCAGCTGGTGTCTTCAGAGGAGTCGCCAGCTGTAGTGAAAAGAGCTGAGAGCAAAGGTTGTTTCCAGAGGGAGAGTCTCCCCCATGCTTTCTGCCCGCCACACGGAGGTTTTCCATGGTGCCAGCAAGTCTGACGGCAGCGTGAGCAATTAGCCCAAAAGAGCTTGAAAATTCCCAAGCAGGGCTGCGCAGCAGTGGACACGCTTGGGATTTTTGAGCCTCATTAGCTCCACTGACGGAGACCTGATGTGCACTGATTGCAGCTCCTCAGCTTCTTTAGAAGCAGTTGCACAAAAGCAGAACACATCCGTGCTGAAACTCAGGGCTCCGGGTAGCTCCGCGCTGGTGCGCGCCGGCCATCTGCACAGTCCCTGGAGCGGCCTGGGTGCTGCACGGCGAGGTGTGTCCGCGAGCCAGCCTGCCGCGGCTGTGGCGAGGGGAACGGGAAAGTTTCTCGTTAAGACGTGTGCCTGAGTCACACAACCCCTGATAATATCTCCTTGGGTCAGGGAGCCTGGGAGAGCGGATGGGTAAAACCGTGGGCCGTCAGAACCGCCGTGCAGTGTTCCCTGGGGCTGGCCTCCTCCAAGGGTAAAGAGCAGAACAATGTTTTTTATGGAAGATACCTTTCCAGGTTTACCAGGTGCTGTTTTCTGCTCTGATCTATTTTATATACTTCATTAAAGCAACAAAAATAATGGGCATTTCCTCTATAATAGGGAGCATGATGAATTCTGCCTGTTCAGAATTGCTTGGAAGGCAGAACAATACTATGTTTACATTAACTCTTTGTTAAAATAAATACAAAAAATTTATCATCAAAAATGGCTCTCAGATTTTTTCCAGGAATTAGAATGAAAGGATGATATGCCACGTTTTTTCAGGTGTTTCATGGAACAGATTGTTTAATCCTAAAAGTAATGAAAAAACCCACAAAAATAGAATAGTCTTTTCAAGAGGAGGAAAATAGTTTAAAGTTACTCTTTTTAAAATAAGCAGTCAAAGACTTGAGGAAAAGGTCTAACTTGAAATAATGTGGTTTATTCTGCTTTTTATTTATGCGGTTTTCTTTAAATTGATGGTAGCATTATAACACCAAATGCAACACCCTCATAGAAATTAATGAATAACCAATAATTACATAATAAGGCATGTTTCACATATGTAACATTAGAGCTTAAACTGGAAAATCTTGCATATAACATATATAAAGCCTTCCGAGACCGTATGGGAACTGTGTGCCACAGCAAGCATTTACCACCAGCACTGATTTTATACAGGTCATTGGTACAGAGGCAAATGTCATACCTGCTGTCTAGTAAACTTTCTGGAAAAAAAAAAAAAAAAAAAAACTCTGTACATGTTTAGCTTGATGTTTAGTTTTAATATTCTTTCAGGTGAAATTGAAGCTAACAGTGAAACAAAACCTAGCAAGATGGAGACGCTAGTGCAATTTCTTTTTGAGGAGCTGTCTCTTCTGGCTGGCTAAATATTGACTGGAGGGAGATTCTTTTTCTCTGAGCCTGTTGTAGCACTTCTCAGTTAGCTTTTCTTCAAAAACTGAAGTGGAAACTATTTGATGACTCTCCAATATCTAGCAAAATTAAAGTGTTCTGATGAGGTGTGAAGGCATGAGTATAAAAAGGGCTTGCTTTCCTGGATATTTGAATTTTTACATTCAGAAATAATTATTTTAAAAAGACATCAAAGGAGGTTCTGAAGTACTTGAAGAACTGTTAGAAATATATGTTCAGGTGGAACATATTATCTGTTAATTCAAAGTCTGTCCAGAAACATTTAAGAATGCAAAATATAAGAGGGTCCACTCATAGCCGTTGCTGTATTTTACCCAGCACCATTATTCTTAAAACTTGTGTTTATAGACACTGATAATTTTCAGTTTGATTAATTTAGCAGGAATGTTGTTTACTAGTTTTTTCGGATAGGCTGTGTATGTTACATGACATATATGTGTCTTCTTCTGTATCGTTGGGCGTTACCTGCTCCTGTCATGCTGCCTTTTCCAACCATGGGATTCACTAATTTCAGTCCTGCCTCCCACTCCATCCTTGCAGTAGCTGCATTTCCCTCCTTTTACCTTGCAACACTACAGTCGTTCTCTCCTGGGCTGATGTTTTGCTGTCATGGGGACGGTGCCTTCTAGCCACATCCAGTGCTCGAAAAGCTCTTGGCAGAAGGCACTTTCCTTGGGAAGATAACTGGGACCAGAGCCCTCCCTCATGGTCTGGTTTGTCCTCAGCAAGGGTCCTGATATCCACCAACCTTCGTGTTGTGTCACCTGGTACTTGGCGGACTGCAGGCTTTAAGTTGCATAGAGTAATTGTCTAATGACAAGAAGTCCCGTAACGTTGCTGTATGTCCTGGCTGCTGTTGAAGTAGGAGCTGTCCAGATGACCCTCGTTAATCCAAAACCAGTGTTTCACCAATGTTTCACCAATGTTTTACCATGTGATTTTGGCTCTTCAGGATAAAAACATCATGAAAAGCTGTTTAATGTCATTCTGGCAGCGTAGGAAACGCGTAGATGAGGCACTTAGAGATATGGTTTATCAGGCATGGTGGTGATGGGTTTTCTGTTGGAACTGCTGATCTTGAAGGCCTTTTCTAACCATGATTTAAGTTTTGGAAATAGTAAACAAATCAGACCTCTCTGATTGTGTATTGAGACTGCATTGGTTGAGGAAAAGCACAGTGATTTTGAGACAGGCTCTCTAACTTAGGAAAGCAAAGCATAAAATATCTCTTTGCTGCTCTTCTTACAAATCTTGCATTCTTGATTTACTTCCATGAATTAACTTGCCTGTCAGTAGACTTTGTGCTAAATCCTCCTGCTCACCACCAGTTATGATTTAAAAAATAAAATTGCCTTAATTAAGCCCTATCCTGATGAGCATTATCCATACAGAGGTTGTATGGTAAGGCTTCCCAGCGTGAGGAATGTGTACCCGCACAGTTTCTTGTTTCCCAGTACTCTGTAAGTGGCCTTACCAGTGCTGCTCTGAACCTGTTGCCCCTCATTTTCATTTCCCTCATTTTCATTTCCTTTGTTTTAAAGAGTATTCTTATTTTTCTATTTTTAGATCTCCTCAGTCATTTTTAGTCATTGTGATGTGATCATTTTGTGATGCCACAAGACACCAGGTGTGCATGAAAGCTGTGAATTACCCCCAATTCTGTCTTAAATAAAGTGAATCTGTTGCTATCTACACCTGTTCTAAAGCTGTGAGCAAGCACAATTTGGTTTTCTTTTGAAGTGGTGGCTTATGCTTACAGAATTTTGCAATTATCAGTGCATATAGTTTAATGAGTTGTCCTTCCTGCCTTAGCAGAAACTAACCATGACGTACGTTTCCAGAATTGTGTAGAATTGTGTAAAACACTTTGTGTGTTCAGAGAAAATGTCATGAAAAACAGAAATTATTTTTGCATCTTTATATTCAGTAGCTATGCTGCAATGTTACAATAACTGTTTCCACTAAATCTGATGACTGCTTAATCCATAGTCCCTGCTTACTTAATGGAAGACAAATGGTGATTTATCAGAATAAGTTGAAAACAAAATTTCAGTTCTCCTTTTCAGAGTTGAAGGCAAGAACCAAGAGACACATTCAGTAAATTATAAATCAATGTATTTAGAAAGTTTGAATGTGAATCGTATATGCCTGTCCTAAATTGACTGATTAAAACAACAGTCTTTAGAATAGGTAAAACCTATTCCAGATACTCTTGTATTCTGGATTCCTGTCCTGATATAGTCCAGACCTACAGTTCTGGAGGAAGACGCAGAAACTGAAGCCTAGATCATTATGGAATAGGCCTGCCCTTAAAGAAAAAAAAATAATCCTTAACCTGTTCATTTAGAGGTTTATGTATAAAACCCTTAAGAAATGGTTCTGTTTGCATGAAACAGAAAGTGGATGTTGTATATCGGTGCTTCAGTTATTCAGTTCTTTTCTAGGTCACTATCTTGGCATTCGTGCTGCCACTACAGATGTCTTCATTTCCCTGCAAATAATCTTAGTACCTTCCAAGATGTAAGAAGCAGCTGTTCAACATCAACAGATTGAGGTTTTATCATTTCAGCTGAGATTCTATAACTGGAAATGGCATTTCCCAGTCCAGTGTAAATGAGAAGTAAAACTAGCTGGCTTAAACCGCCATGAAGGTGACTTTTGAGATTGTTGTAATCATGTGGGCAAGCCCTCAGCCAAACAAAATGTGCCTTTTGGAACAATTTAGCCCTTCTCTACCTTTCCGACCTGCTATCTCTTTACACGCCTGGCACCTGCCTTAGCCATCTTGCTAGTCTCCAGTTTCCACTTTGCCTGGAGCATTCTTGGTGCTTATTTTTATGACACCTTATTAAGGATGGGAGAAGCACCAGGACAAAGCCCCATCATCCTGCAAGAGTCTCATCAAAACTGGTCTGCTGTAATGCCTAGAGTGAGCGCTGATCTAATTATGGCCGGGCAGATGGCATGTTGTGATTGTTCCTCCTCACTGGCGGAGAATTTGCTGCATCCTATTATTTGTTACCCCGTCTTTGCTGCCACCCCCAGACCAACCCACTTGTTTGTCTCCTCCACCTGGTTTGGCTTGCCTTTTAGGTTGCATGCTTTGGAGAAGAGATTGTCATTTCGCCTTGGATAATGCCGTGCTGACCAGGTTGGCATTCAGGTGCTACTGCAATATACTCGTTATATAATCCTAATATTTCTCAGGAGATTGAATGAGTATTTTATACAAAAGAGCCTCATTCTCCTCCAGCCTGCACCACATGCAAGGGTTTTGTGGGCTTAACTATGTGCAGAAGCTTATATCACATACATCTAAATAGAGCCACTTTGGCAGACTCTCTGTGACAGGAGCCAGCACTCTATGAATGTAATTTAATCAATGAACTGTATTTAAATCACTGAAATTTATTCAGTCTAAACAAATCCAGACTCTTTCATGACAAATGTTTAATCCTTCAAGATTGCATAACTGGAGGATTTAGGGATTAGTTAGTTTTGAAAATAGGTCAGGGAAAACATCTACATTTGGTTAAAAGCTAATCAGGCAAGGAAATAAGTAAAACAGTATAAAATCTTTAGAAACATTCCTTTACAAAATGAGTTCTATATAATGATACAAAGAATGTTTTCTATTTATATCAGAGATGCAGAGCTTTGTCCTCCCTTTTGTTTACTCTGCTGTAATTCAAGAGAAACTATTGAACAAGTGGTGCAAATGAGAGGAGAATTATGTATTTTGTTATCAAGGCTTTGGCCTTATTAATGAATTCATATAATTTTATAAAAACTTCAAAATTTCCATTAAAAACAATGACTCTCAAATATTGAACAATACCAGATGTTGCAGTGAAAATGGGGTGATGATCCCACATGTGTGGTTATGATCAGAAAAGCTTGGCAATTTCTGCATTAGAACTATCAACTTAAATCTAAAACTCTTCCCCACACCAGAAGTCTGAATTCATTTTTTCAACTACTGTTCATCTTTTTTTTTCCCTACTTTTTCTCCATTCACCTCTTTTTTTCTCTGAAATGGACCGCATGCTTTCTTTTCTAGGCTGTTTGACATCATAAAGTAGCTAATATTGGCTATTTAGTTTTATTTAGTTAGTTTTAATATCTGGGTGTTTTGCTCTTCTTTTTTTTCAGAGAATAAATTCCAAAACACTCTACAAACAGGTGCTCAGAGCTGACACTTGATCTTTAGTTTCTGATGCACTGAGAAAGAGGTGCTGTCTTGGAGGTGAACTGTTTTAGTCCTTGTAAATTTGTACATTTGAATGCTACAAGAAGTAAAAATGATGGAAATCTCCCCAAACTGCAGTACAGGTCACCGGGCAAAATGTGCTCAGATTAATAGGGATTGCATGCTACGTTTTTTCACCTCTTGAAATTTCCATGTAATAAACTGAATGCTTTATAGTTTAACATCAGTAAAGCTAAAATTTGTCACAGTACTAAGTGCAGAACTCTTTAGTCAAATAAACAGCTGAAGAATGTTCCCCTTTGCCCCTGGCAATTTTCCTGCTACAGTAAATATCTCGATCTCCAGATTGAGATGAAAGAAGTTCTCATCCACTACATAGAGTTGCTGTATCACAGAATCAGAATAGTGGGGATTGGAAGGGACCTCTGGAGACCATCTGGTCCAAGCACCCTCCTCTACCTGGGTTAGCTGCAGCATGATGCCCAGGACCATGTCCAGATGCTTTTTGAATATCTCCAAGGATGAAGGTTTCACAACCTCTTAGGGCAACGTATTCCTGAGTTTGACCACCCTCATAGGGAAGAAGGGTTTTTTGAGTTCAGAAGGGACTTCCTGTATTTCATTTCTGTCCATGAGAGGTATCTCATGCTGTCACTGTGCATCACTGGAAAGAGTTTGGCCCCATCCTCTTTGCACTCTCCTCAAATACAAACACTGATAAGGTCCTCCTGAGCTTTCTCTTGTGCAAGCTGAACAGTCCAACTCGCTGAGCCTTCCCGCATACGAGAGATGCTCCAGGCCCTTCATTATCTTTGTGGCTCTTCGTAAGACTCGCCCCAGTAAATCCATATCCTTGACTGGGGAGGCCAGAAGTGACCCCAGCCCTTCAGATCTGAACAGTCTGAACAGAGGGGAAGGATTCCCTCCCTTGAGATGCTGTTCACACTAACTTCTTGCCACCTGGGATACTGTTGGCCATGTCTGCAACGAAGGTACATTGCTGGCCCATGTTCAGCTTGTTGTCTACCATGACCTCCAGGTCCTCCTCTGCAAAGATACAAGATAGCTCCTACTGATCATATAAATACAAATCCTGCCACCTTCTCCTTTCTCTGGCAAAAATATATGTGTCCTGAGTGAGGACTACAAATCTAATCCTACTAATCTAATACTACTAATATTAGTGATAGACTATTAATAAGGTTTGTTATAATATATTTGTTCCAAGCTTTTCAGCATTCTGTAATTTCAGAGTTTCAAAGTGACGCAAGTGTAACCAATTTGTCTCTTGCTTTAAGTAGTTAACCTTGGAACGCAGGTAATGTTTTCTAGTTATTAGTTACTAGTAAGTGTTATTAGTAAGCTACTAGTAAGTTATTAGTAAATGGCAGTTTATATTGCAGGCATATAATTTCCAGATGACAGCTTTATTACAGAAATGTACTAAAAGTTAGCCTGAGTTGAGCACTCAAACTCAGATAAATTAATCATGAAACTTCTTACTGGCTTGAGCAAATCAGAAAGGGGAAAAATGTCCCCAAACATATGAATCATTGACTTGTGATCCAAAATTCAACATTGAAGTCCCTTACAACACTGTGACAATCTTTATTTTCTGTAGTTCTTGTTAGTAGACTGATTTCCTGTTTGTTCTTTGCTGTTTTCAGATCTCGTCTTATAAGCTATTATTTTCCTATGTCTTCTCAACTCATGCCTGTTAACCATCTGATCAAATGCTTTTATAGGCATCTACTTTCCTGTCTCAACAGAATCCGTTAAGTGCTGGTTCAGCTGAGAATTAACAAGGTAAATGGTGCTATTTGCTGATTCCTTGAATTCTGGGCTCAGATCTTTACTGTCCAGATGTTGTGAGGCTCTTCTGGGGCCAAAGCAGCAAGAATCAGTGGAATGCAAAGGTGGTCTGTGCCACTCATCCCTTCTGTGAGATGTTAACACAAGAGCTTTACTAGCTGAGAGCTAGTAAAGAGTTTTACTAACTGGTATTTTAGAGTTGATCTTAGAATTGAATTTTTGGGGTTATAAATGCCAGCTCTTTTCTTATTGTACTTGGCAGAAATGGCAATTATTCCAAAACCAGGAATTGTGTTTGTAGAATGGATTCAAGTAGAAAATTTCCTGTGCATTAAAAATTGTGAAAGTATTTGCTGAGATAAAAAATGGACAAATCGTTCCTTTGAAATGATGGTTAGTGTACCAGTGCTGCCATGACCTGCATTATTTTTTGCATGTGACCATAGCTGGCAACTATGAAATGTGTAAGAATGACACTGCAAGCTCCATGAACCCTAAAATGGCTTGAAAGCAGGCCCTCCAAGCAAGGACCTACCTCCTGCTGCTTCTCCTACAAGTCTGGAGGGCCCTCCCTTCTCCCTTCCCTGGCGCAGTTGAAGTAGCTACGATGGCAAAGGAGGTTCTCCATGGCCTTGAGTTAGGGCTTTGGGCTTCCATGCCTCTTACTGCAGTAAACCCTGGCTAATCTGAGGAACTTGTGGATCCTTGTAATGGCCAGATTCCTGAGCCCGTAACCTGCTGTGTTTCTTTACTTGCATGGTAGATTTATTTTTTGTCAATATGACTTTCAGGAAAAATATCTAGTGTTTGACACAGCACATGGGTCACTATATGATCTCAGGGGATGATTCAACTGTGCCATGTGGGTGGTTCTCAGACATTTTAAATTTAGATTTATTCTAAACATTAGATTTAATCATAAGTCCCTTGGTATAATTGTGTACATAAAAATGTAGGTAGCATAAAATGTTTATTCTCCGTCATTCTGAACATTGTTTTTCAGAAGCCAACAGTTGGTTCTGTGACATGATCTATTTTGGTCTCCCTTACGGAGTGCATTAAATGAGAGCAGCTGGGGTCATTTTATTATACAATAACATATGCCCTCAATGGTGACTTTCATAGTCAACTGCTGATGACCCATACCTTTATTTTTGGCTTTTAGTTGCTATATAGTTCACTGCATCATCTAACCTAAAGCAAAATAAAAGAATAACTGTTCTACTAATTGGGGAAAATGAAAAAATCTGACTTTTTGATGCTTTCCATTCTAAAGACAGGCAAATCAGCACACGTGTGTGATAACCAAGGTGCTAGTATTGAGTGCTGAAACTGCAGTGCTATAGTAAATGCATAGCTATAGCTATAGCTGTTTCCATTAGCTTGAGCAGATACTGGAATTTTATTGTGCTCTGATAAATAAGGAAACACGATTACGGTGACAGGTCAGTCTTTAAGTGCTGTTCAAAACATGGTCATGCTACAGTCAACTTTTTATGTTTGTTGCGTCATAAAGATTTATTGAAGAGATAAAAGTGGTTATGGAAAACACTGTCCAGTAACTATGGCAACAGTTATTTGATCTCACAATAATTAGCTTAGCATTTGGTTGCACAATACTTTCACAATACCTCCATGGTTAGTTCATTAAACAAAATTAGCTTTTGTTTGAACTTTCATCATTTGTTGTTTTAAGATTAGCTTAAGTTCAAAAGAATTGGAAAATGCATTTTCAAGCTGCTATTGTACAGGAATAATTTATTGAATAGGTGAATTTTTTAATTTCATTATGCAACAACTTAGCATTTTTGTTCTAGAGGCATTTTATTGGTTTAACTGAAAATTACTCAATTGATACACCTGTACACACAGTGTCACCATGAAAGGTCAATGAGTGCCTGCATGCACCTCTATATATGTGTGCACACACATCGAGTGGAGTTAAAAGGAAATTATAAAGGCTATAAAGGCAACCCTACAAACTAAGAAGTTTGAGAATTACAATTACTGAGTCTATTTTAGCTCTTCCCATGCTGTCCCACACCAAAACCATAGAATGTCCTTTAATTTACCACAACACCATCCACGTTTTCCTCTCAATTCTTCTTTAGTATTTTTTATTCTCTACCTTGTGGTGTATGTAGTCCCATATCTTTTTCTTCCTGTTGTTTTTGCTTACTGCCTGTGTGTCCTAATTACATACCAAGACTTCATTGTGCTGTGTGTGAGAGAGAACAAAAGCTTGGCTAATGCTTCCTTCATACCAATCAAACCTTCTTCCTAACCTTCTTCCTCCCCCTCTGCTCAGCCCTGGTGACGCCACATCTGGTGCAATGTGTGCAGATCCGGGGTGCTCAGTACAAGAGGGATGTGGAGCTGCTGGAGAGAGTCCAGCGCAGGGCCGTGAGGATGAGCAGGGGCCTGGAACATCTGCCCTATGAGGAGAGGCTGAGGGAGCTGGGCCTGTTCAGCTTGGAGAAGAGCAGGCTGACAGGGGACCTGATCAGTGTGTACCAGTACCTCAAGGGAGGCAGTGAGGAGGACGGGACCGGCCTCTTTTCAGTGATGGCAAGCAATAGGTCTAGAGGAAATGGCCACAAACTGAAGCACCAAAAGTTCCACAGGAATTTACAGAAAAATTTCTTACAGTGAGGGTGACAGAGCCCTGGAACAGGCTGCCCAGAGAGGTTGTGGAGTCTCCTTTTCTGGAGATCTTCAAGACCCACTTGGATGCAGCCCTGTGCCACGTGCTTTAGGTGTCCGTGCATGTGCAGGCGGGTTGGACCAGATGGTCTCTAGAGGTCCCTTCCAACCTTAAGGACTCTGTGATTCTAATGCAGGGTTAGTACTTCTGTTGTGCTTTTTTTATGATAGTCAGTAGTATCTGAATGTTTTGTAAATACTAATGATTTTGTTTTACATTATCCATATGAGATGATGATTATTATCCCAGTTTGACAGATGGAAAGCTGTCATACAGAGACATGACCATAAAAAGTTTCCACTCGTTTTGGTACCTGCTTTTGAGAAGCCGAGGATTTGCTTTATGAGAGTCCTCTGGGCCTATGGTAAACAGCTCTCGTTGACTTCAGCATTTATGCAAATAAGACTGCACTCTTAATTCAAGTTGCGTAGGTCATCCCGATTCATTCATTTTCTAAGTGGAATAAGGAAACTGCCTTTCTAACTTCCCATTTCCTTTCTCTACCAGTTTTCTGTTCCAGTTTCATCCCCCTTGAGCTCCTTTTCCCAGCCTTCCTCTTTTCTCCCCAAGACCCTTTTCTTACTCCAGTTGCCTCAGAAAGCTTCTTTTTCCACCTAGTGTAGGTAGGGGAATGACTGTCTTCTCTTTCTGGACATGTGCCCCAAACTGATGAAATCTCTGTATTACTAAGCAGAAGCTTTTGTGAATGTACAAATTTCAGTTTTTCAGAAAGTTTTAATTTGCTCAAATGGACAGGTTCTTATCGGAAAGATAAAAAGCTTACTTCCAACATAGAGGTGACTTGAGCTTAATTTTCAGTTCCTACTAGCAGAAAGGAATGTTAGGGCTGTCCAAAGACTAGCTGTTGAAGTAAAACTACATGCTTTTCCATAGCTTCTTGGCTGTGGTGCACTGGGTGCGCTTCTTTGGCTGAAATTCAGCCTGAGGGAAATATCCATTAGTCAGACAGTTTCATTCCGTGTGGCTGCATTTAGCAAAATTATAAGCCCTAAAATTGGAATTTATAATGAGTGTTTTAATAAGCTATCTTGTTAACACTGCCATCTCTATTAAACAGTTGAATATGGTCTATTGGTTTGTACGTTTGAGCACATAGCATCTGTTAAATTAGCTTAAATTTGATACCGACTTTGTCATATAGCTGTGAATTTGGACATGAAAGAAATGTATTAGATCTCTCTTTCTCTAAGCAGTAACTAAACTTCTTTGATGAAAAATGCTACCATCTTATTGCACTAAGTTTGATATGATGTTCTAGCTTGTGCTTCCCACATACAGCAGAAGAACGGAAAAGTTGAGTATCCCCAGGAAAGCCAAGGTCTTATGGCCAATATGGAACAAAGTTGCCTTGTGTGTGGTGGTGTGTTCTTCTTTTAGCACTTGCTGGAGTCTAGCAACAAACTTTGAATATATCACAGGTCAGAGTTTCTGTGTGTTTTATCAGTAAAGCATGTTACATTTTATCGTGTCTCAGAATTTGTTCAGCTGCATAATTGTTTTGTCCAGATGTTAAAACAGACGGTGTTGGCCGGATAACAGAAATGCTGGAGAATTCTGTTTGATGCCCTCATGCATCAACAGAATATATCCTATTTGCAGAAATTATTTACTTTGGGAGCATCAGATTTGATCACAGACTGAAATAGGAAGCAAATTGCATCACTTACAAATGGCTTATTTGTCTCAAAATACTCTAAACAGAAATCAGAGCTTTGCCAGATCCCTATCATGTAGTGATATGAAGCTTCTGAATTTGTGGGCTGACCTGCTATCATGGGTTTTGTTTGTGCTGGATAAGGAGCATAAGGGAATTAACGGGTGTTAGCAGAAAAAATGGTTTTGTGCTTTGTTAATTGAAGCCAAATGGGAAGAGATGTTCATCTTGGTTTAAAGCGCATGCAGGACAATGACTGATGGCTGTAGAGATGGACATTGTGTCCTGCTGGTGGAAGCAGAAACAGGGCAGTTGTTACTGATTTTTTTTGAGACAAGCAGAAGTGTAGACCTAACCTAAGTGGTTAGTACCAAGAGCTGGTAAATCCAGTAGATAGTATGAAGAAATAATGAAGAGAGTATTAGTAGAAATGCAGGATGCTTGGAACCTCATAAACAGCTTTTTGCTGTGGGTTTCTAGATCCTAACTCTACTAGTATCTGTGTGATTTGGCTGTTGCTAACACAGTAGTTACAATTTTAATTGCAGGCTTCATTCAGTGAAGGTGTGGGCCCTTACAGAGCAAGCCTAAGCCTGATGAAAATTATTTTGCTTTTCTTAAACTAGAAGTAATCAAATTTCACAGACCACAGTCTGAAAACTGTTGACACAAGGCTATGTAAGACTAGGGCCTTATTTTGCAAATCTTTGAAGACAGAAATGTTAATTTTAAAATATTTTAAATGCTGAGTGTGCACAAAGCACCACAAAAATATGTGGTATTTCATGAGCTATATTAGAAATGGTATTAAGGAGATTAACACTACATAACCAAGTATAGAAAAAATCATTGTTATATTTAAGATTCATTGATAAAAATAGTATTTTGAAGTTTTAAAATTGAAGTTGTGTTCTGTGTTTGCTAAGTGCGTGCAGTTCAGCTGTCAACTGGTTGCTCACAAATATTTCTACCATTAGCAAAATGGACTAATTACTTGAGCTTTTTCTTAAAAATACTTATTCACATGACAGTATCAGCCCAAATCTTTGAGTTAAAAGATTGACGTAAGTTGGGGTAACGGGAATGACATAACTATATACACATATGTAGGTATTGAGGGTATACATATTGTTGGTGTTTTAATCACTCTCTGTTCTTAAAGTTTTCAAGTTGTGAGTTTGGGCAAGTTGGAAATTTTAACCTCCTTTTCTCGGATTGTGAGGAGGCTTGTAGCTACTTTACCTTGTCTTTCAAAGAAAAAGCTCACCAAAATTTGGCCTCCCAGTAACTTGTTTCTGTAGTCCTCATCCTAGGATTTGATTCAACCAAATCTTTTGATCTAAAGATGTTTTCATCTCTTGATGACTGAAGAAACTGTGAGGCTAAAATACAGCTTGGAATGTGTCCTGGAAATGTGCTGCTGCCTGGTTTTATCCAGTTAGTGTAGCTGTAACAGACTGCAGATTTTCCTGCATGAAGGCCTGTTAAACATTCAATTTCTATTCTATTTCTATTCATTCAATTTCAATTTCTAAACATTGAAACATACTGGTAAATGAGGATTTACATTAGGAAAATCATTAGGAATAGATTAAAAAGAGAAAGTAAGATCAGAATCAGAATCAAATGAACAGCTATGTGTTTATAATGGGAGTTCTTGTTCTTAGCCTCCTTTATAGCAAAACTGTAACATGAAATCTGCTGTTCAGAACTTTGAAAAGAAGAAAAAAATCTTAAATACAGAACTTCATGCACATAGTTTTTAAGGTTTAATTAACAGTGACAGGTCCCTGCTCCAAGCAGCTTACAGTACAAATACTAGATGGAATGTGATATGCAAGAGAATATTCACATTGTTGGTTAAATCTGGAATATTCTCTGTTGTGCGTTTATATAGGATTAACTATGGATTCAGTATCCAAAATGTTGTGTGCATTTTGAGTCTTTTCTTACAGCACTGTGAATAAACTTATTATTTGAAGAAAAAGCGCTTAATTGAATTTTCTATAAGCTGTTCTACAAGCTGGATCTTTATTTTCTCTTGTATTTCCTTTGACTGGAAGCTCCTGTGCCAGGAAGTAAACAAAACATCTGTGTGAAGCACCTTGAACATTTTGAGTGTTACTTATATGCACAGAAACCCAGGAAGTGATAAGTAATAAATCTGCTCATTCTCTTCCAGCTTCACAGAGTGACTAGAAAATACTTCAACTAATCAAATGGCCCTGTTAGAATTACTATCTGTCTGTAATCAAAATCAGTCCATAGTGTAGACTGTGGTTGATGAGATAGTAGATTGTTCAATGCCAAATACTCTGTTGTCCACACTTACGAGTCTTGTGAGTCTCGTACTTATTAACACAATTAAAATCAGAGCATAAACATATTTCTGACATAAGTAGTAAAGCTGCATGTCCATCTGTTGTGTAATCAGGGAACTATTTTTATTGCCCTATAAAAATGAAGTTTGATAGGTGAAATTGGTCTGTGAACCTGCACACTCTACCTTGGTTGTTGATACACTTACCCAATACTTGGTCTGTTAAGCTTACTTTTCCCTGCCTGCTTGATGCCTAATAAAAGCATTGCAGACTTCCAGGACTAAATGGAGATCTAGAAGGGTATGTTGGAACATTTAAAACAGTTTCGTAGTAAACGTTGCACACTCTTGATTTTATCATCTTTATCCTAAGCCTTTTTTTCCCTGTGGTGGAGTTACATGTTTTTCAAGCTTTTGTTGTCTGAAGATGGCTTCACAGAATGCCAAGTACATCTGTGAAATAATTTATTGACAGATGATTTGTCTCCCTACTGGAATCATGCTTCTTAAGCAGAAAATGGTAGAATATTCAAATGAACTAAAGCAGTTTCTCACTAACAGCTGCAGATGAGGAGACTTGAAAAGCGCCGTCTGGAAGAAGGCCATCCCAATGGGCCTAAACCTAATTTATTTTCTAAGGAAAAAAAAAAAAGGAAGTGGAAAGTTTTTAATTCTACTATTTAAAATGTAGATAAATCCAACAACATGGAAGCTGCTGCAATCATTATCTACTAAGAGGAAAATCCATCAAAGATGCTGGTATCCTGCTGTGCTGTTGATGAATGTTTCAAGTACCACTCAACAGACAAAACGCTGGAAAGCCTGGCAGTCATTCATGCAGATGAAGGCCAGATACTGTTAAACTGGGAGTTTTGCTTTTGAATTCAGAAGGACCAAGATTTCACCCCTTTGGAAAGGAGAATAAAGACTCCTTTGGTTATTTCCCTGAATTTGCCTGTCAAGGGCACTTGGAAGGGTTCCTGGCCAGGTTTGGCTTTCCTTTGCTTTTTATACTAGGTGTGTTAGTTGTGGATTAATCTCACTCAGTCTTAGATCTTAGTTGCCTAATCATCACTTTTCTGGTGCACATGTGAAAGAATATTTGATTGTGGTTTATTGCTTTGGTGAATGAGGGACAGTGCTGATATGTTGGAGGCTATTCTTGCTCTTCAGTGCAGTTCTGAGAGAGGACTCAGCAGGTACTGGCAGACAATTGTGTGTCATCATCAACTATTTTGAAATGCAGCAGCCCTCAAGGCCATATTCTGCCTCCCAGGTAGTTTAATAGGATGCCTTGTAGAGCCACCACTTCAGAATTGAGAGGAGACTCATCAGTATGCTGGTGAAATACAGACATGTCTCTCTCTACTCAGAAGAACCTGAAAGTTCAGCATCTCCCGTGAAGTAATGCTTGGATGATACTGCCAGCTGGCTGTGTTGAAGCCACCTTGTTTTCAACCCTGAGAAAACTGAAGTGCTGCTGCTGAGTAAAGATCATTGACAAAAGGAGATTTGTTCTGCTTTTGTCTCCGTGTTTATCCAGGATATTTGTTCACAATTAACAAAAGCAAGCTAAACATTTCAGAATCTCTTACGACCATGGCATTTCCACGGAAAGCCCAATGCATTGGTTGTGTTACTGCATATTTTTTTTCACTAGCCAGTTTCTGCTGTCTAAGATTTTCTTTTGCTTGCAGTTGTATCAAATGAACAGCATATACATTATATATCAGTGCTTACAGATTGGATTTTTTTTGTTGCTTGTTTGGATACATGACTTTGAATAAATGACTCCCCTTTGGATTCTTTCTCCTAAGGGTTACCAGAGTGACAGGTAACCATGTAGTTGCACTCTTTCTTCTGAAAAGTTTTCCATGAAGCAGATCTAGTTCCTTTGAGATCTTCACAGTGGTATACTTTACCCTCACCTCAATGTATCTAATACATGAAACTTGCAGCTTCTCTTTGGAGGCACTAAGTTCTTTCATGCTGCCTATCATTTACTCAGGCTGTTGTGATGTCTTAAATCATCAGATTGATCTCAATTTAGTACCTTGAGACAGCATGACCTACATTCAGTTGAGAACTCAATCATGAAGTGAGAGGCACGGGTCCTTAGAAAGTTCTAAAATAAGGGGCTTTGCACTGCCTTAAGTCAACTGTATTCATTTGTTTCTTTGAAAAATTAATTGGATTCTCTTTAAATTATGATCGTGGAACCTTAAAATTCCATCTGTTCTCAGACTATTTGACACTGTCCAGAGGAATTTCCATTGCAAGATATTGAACTTCTGAATACCATTCACATTTTCCATCAAGACATGGAATTACCAAACTCTCTAATCTCCCAGATATGACTTTAAAAAAGCTTTTGTCATCATCAAACCTGAGAACCATTTGAATAATGTCTATTAGAAAAGTTTTAAATTGAGTACATGACAACTGCTCTCACAAATGTGAGAGTTCATATAGAGGGAATGTTTCTCATACCTGATGAGATAGATAACTGAATGAAGCAAAAATGTCCCTCTCAGCATTACATCTCTGTGATATTCTAGGAAGTAACTACACTATAGATTCATAGTGAAGCAATAAGAAACAGATACTAAAAATAAGTCAAATATGACTCAATTCTGTCTTGTACCTCAGATCCTATACAAGTGTTGATCCAACTCAATTAGATCAATATTTTCCAAATAATTGTCATGTGTATGATTTTATTTTTCTCTTAAAGTATCTATCAGTAAACATTTACTATAAAGAGCAACCACAAGCAAGCTGTTGGAAGACTTAATATGATTTTGATTACATGCCTGCTGGAAAGGAGAGTTTAAATAGGAACAGCGGGAAGTGGTAATAAATCAAATGTGTGGAGCTTAATGGCAGCAATATTTTGGCAGAAAATCTTTAATTCTGTTTCAGTTGAAGACTGTTTCTTCTCTCTGTTCATTTTGAAAAGTAAATTGCTGTGCTCTTGCTGGTTATCATTCTTTTTCCCATACTGCTAATGTCACTAAGACACAGTTTTTACTAATCTGGAATCTTCCTAGTGCAGAAGTTTGTCAGAAAAAAGGGCTGTGCTGAGACAGTGAGATTGCTTGAAGAAAAACTTACAGCTTTTAGGCTGAAATGTATTTTTTTAGGTCTCTTTCCACCTATTTGTGTAATATCCTGTATAGCCAGTGCTGCCTTTAAGTTCTTGGGTACTATGGGATACTACTGAGGAAAAGCAGAGCTGCTTCTGAAAATAAGAAGTGTTGGTTTGTCTGTTTTGCAGTGGAGGCTCAGTGAAAACACGACTTACTTCCACAAAGTTATTTTCAGGGACTTAACTCTCATAGGTTTCAGTGGAAGTTAGGAATATGTTTATCTTTGTGGATCGAGGTTGAGGTTTGTTGTCCGGGCTTTTGCAGAAAGTGTGTCAGAGCATAGAACTGAATCCATTTCTCTGTCATTGGTTAATGCTTTTACTACTAAATTGTCCTCTCTCAGCTGTAGCTTTCCTTATTTTCCCTGGTGGGCATATTTCTACACAAACCTTAAAACAGAACATATACCTAGGGAATACATGCCGACTGATATCTTTGGCCACAAGTAGCCCTATTAAAATGTCTGTTCACCAGAAATAAAGCTGCATGGCTGAAACTTATCCCTAAGGAGCAGAGCTGTAATTTTCAGAATCAGACTGCCAGTATTTATAAAGCTTCCAGAAAGCCTTTAAAGTATTTCTGTTCAGGTGGTTAACAAGTTAACATTGTTAAATTCTCTAAGTATGAGAATAATTTCAATAGATGTACTGTTGAACCATGGAATTAGTCTGGTCTCCTGACCCATGGCACAAAATCTGAAACTGCTGTGGATAAATCTGTCTTTATCAGATTGGACAAATTAAGTTCTGTCCCCTTCTATGATGTGCCAGGTACTTTTTTTTTTATCTCAAAGCAACTAAATATGGACCAAGAAAGGATAAAATAAAGAACAGGAGTAAGTAACAGATTACATGATGAAGGGAGGTCAGTCTGAGGTGATATAGGGATCCATACAGAAATAAGAGTCTAATACAATAACTCATTTTCTTGAATGAATTAAAAAAGCAAAAAAAAAATGGAGTAGAAAGACTCTGTGAGCCATACTAAGCATTATCTTAGGTCACTTCAAGATGGCACTGAGAAATGCTAATACCTCTATTACCTATAATACCTATAGAAAAAACGACTTGGGATATGCATCCAAGTTACCAGACTCACAAGCAGACTTCAGTCTGCCTGAAGGAAAGGCTGGAGGTGCCACAGCCAGCAGAATCCAAAGGAATGGAACTGGTGGCTTCTATTCTGCAACCGGCAGCCTTCCCTTCCCAAGGATTGTCCTAAGAAGGACATCTTCGGAAAGGAAAGCTGTCCATGAGAACTTTCATATTTGAGCTAGTGCAACATGCGCATGATCAGCTGCAGATCAGTGATGATTTCTACATTGCTGACGGACTCAGAGGTAGAAAGTGCTGGAGCAGAGTTACAAAAGTGTTCGATGGCCTCTCAGTGCCCAGGGTAACAGGTTCAGCTGACATGCTGAGTCACAAGTTTTACAGGAAATCAGCAGGGAAATAAATGAACCTTTAACTGACATTCATGAAAGTTCCCTGTATTAAGAGAATTGTTGGAGGCGAGAGAGAGAGAAATTGGGTGCTGCATTCTTAAAAATGATGGTGCAAGGTACTAGTTAAAATCAAGGGAAAATGATTCACTGTCTTCTGATTTCTACTATGAAATTTGCAAATATTGCATAGGCTTGTGCTTTATAAATACTTCTACCAGTGTCAACAGCACTGTGGCCTGCACTGTTTATGTTAATATTTGAATTTCCACTATGCAGAACGAAAGACCACCTACCTGTGTTTTGTGCAGTGCTTAGTTTTTAGGAAAATCTTGACTATTTTTAAAGGCTTTTCTTGAGTGATTCCTTTGTGTTCTCATCCAGTCGATTTTCCAGTCTCCCACTCCCACTCCCCATCGCTTCTTATATCCGTGCTATCTGCATTTATTGTATGTATTGTATGTATTGACCTTTGTGATTTTCACTGGAACAGATTCTAACAACCTCCGTTTCGATGGATGTCCCATCAGACTGGATACCGCGTATGCACATACTAAAAACAGTCCCCACTCAGAGATAGATCATAGTCCAGCTGCAAAACATAGTGAGAAATTCCCTATTATTCCTAATTCCTGTAAAGCAACATCCCAAAGATCACATGAAAACTGTGATAATGCCCAGATCTTCTTAATCCCAACTACTGCTTTAGCCACAAGTTTGAAGTGTGGTTTGAGGTGCTCCTTGTGAGAAATGTTGATAGGATCTACTCATCTTTTTGCATGTTTTTTATTATTGTTATTGGGTGATGGTTGGGAGAGGAGAGGATGATGAAAGGAGAGGGTTGTTTGTTTTTAGAAGTAATTAGGACTATACACTCAGAGTCCTATTTTGAAGTAATATGCTGAAGAAAAAAGGGCAGATGATGAATGGAAGGTCGGAATTTAAACTCCCTAAGCAAAAGCAGCCTGTAGAAACTTGCAGTGTAGAACAGTAAAGGTCACAGATAAAATTTCTCAGTTGAAGTCAACTCATTAGATTAAGTTTATATTAAAATACAGAAGCAAAGTGTAATCATGTGCTATTTACTCATTTTCAGCAGAAGTTTCATTAAACACGCTTTACTTCGTAAGTACTTGGAAATGAGGTTTCACATCCTTTCTGAGTCTTTTGTAACATGTGGTGTTTTTCATGTGCTTAAATATCCAGCAGTCACTGTTTCTGACAGTAATTTTGTCATCTTACTGTACAAAATGTGTTAGCCCCACATGTTATATTTTGAGGCAAAAAGATTATCTTTTGAGTTTGGAAATCTTCTATAAGAGTCTAATGGAAAGCTTCCACAAAAAGTTCCCTTTAAAACTGGGCAAGTTCCTGCACTCCTGTTCTCTCTTGCACCTTCTCACATGGCTTTTTAGAATGAAAAAGAGCAGTAAAGCTCCTTACTTGATTATTTCTTTCACTGTTACTTTTCACATTTTTTTTTCTTTTCATTGTACATACAACTCCATTAAATATACAGAATATATTTGAGAGTGTCTTTGAAAAACTGAAAGCTGCAAAACAATGGTAAAATCAGTTCCTTTTCAACCAACTCATCAAGTACACAGAACAGATGATGAATGAACTTGTACAGTGAAGTAATCTATTTCTTATCATTTTTTCCTGGATGTTGAGTTTCCTTACCTTAATCTAGCATTTGTCAGCATGTAGTATTTGTCAGAAAATAGCTTCCTGGTATTTGTCTGCTAACAATAGCAATGGGCATTATCATGGGCACTGCTGTGGGGTTGATGTGTCAAGACTGGTGGGTGTGCTCATGACCTTAGAGTCCTCTGCACGGTGTGTACATAAAACTGCCTTCTACTTAATTATACTCTGCATACGCTGGCTTCTCCTTGAGCCTTTATATACATATATATATATATCTTTTTTTTTAATCAACAGCTCTTGAAGGGTTTTACCAGTAAATCCACCTCAAATGGGGAATTCAGATTCGGAAAGAGAAAGTGACTCGTCAAAGGTCTCCCCACAAGCCAGTCACAGGGCCAGGAATAACATGTAATGTCATGGAAAAACCTATAAGGAAATGGATCTTTCTGTAATACTGGTTTTGATGGCTTTCGTGAATGGGACATTGAACCACACACTGAGTCATCACGATAAAAGGAAACGTTAAATAGTGACCTATTTATTGTTCTCCCACTATCTTGTGCTATCGATAGCACAGTCACCCCATGTCAAAAAAAAATATGAAACTATGACTGTCTTGCAGGGCACACGTGAGAGCTTATCTTCAAGAAAGGCAAGTTTATATTTCATATGCTCAAAAGGCTGTTGTATGTAACCCGCCTGGTGTGTTCCACAGTGATCCTCTAGTGAAGATGCAAGTTAAGCAATCCAGTCAAAATTTGTAAAATATGAGAAACTCATGCAGCTTCAGAGTCAAAGCTCAACTCTGCTTGCCTTTTAATAGCAAAAACATAAATGTTATGTAGTAGAGATTCTTTAATTTTCTCTCTTTTCATAAGTTACTGCAGAATTTGTGCACAAGTATTTTCCTCCCACACTTAGGTTCAGCATGTAATATGGTAAAATCAGTGAGTTTCTTTTTCTTTCTGTTAAAGTAGTCTAAGGTTAGACCAATTCCTTTCATTTCTTTTTTTTCCTTAGTCTCAATGCAGTTAGGAAAGACAAAAAATATCACAAGAAAAACAACGCAAATCTGGTATTGTACGTAGAAATAAGGCTAAATGTTAAAGGGAGCAGAAATTATAAGCTTAGACAGAAGCTTATATAAGTATGGGCTAGAGAAAGATGCACAGCTTTTAATATAAAAATAACATTTTTTAAAAAAAGCAAAGAAAAAGCTTGAGAAAGTAATTGTGAAACAGCTCATATGTGACGTTACGTCAAAAGCATTTGGAACATCAAAACAGAACTTAAACTACCCTCTTAAGAGAAGACAGCCATGTCCAAGTTAGATAGCGCTTCCCATTTATCCATAGGAATGATTGTGAAATCCTTGGCTGGCAATGGGAACAGCAGCCTGGAGGACTCTCATGGCGAATACACTGAGACTTACTTAGATTTATTTGAGGTTTTATATCACCGAACCTTAGATTAGTAGTCATTAAAATCACAGGAAGAGGAGAAACTTATTTGGCTTTGTAGTTCTCTTTGTAGCAACAGATGTTTCTTGTGGTGCATTAGAGTTTTATGGTGTGTAGAAATACTGTTAACAAGAAAATGAAATGCTTTAGACAATTATCCTCTTAACTACTATTCTTAATATAATGCAATGTTTCCTACTCTCCTGTTTGGATTCCAAGACCTATGAAAGCATAATACAGAATATAAAGATAGGCAGCACAATGAATCATCATCTGGGAAGAAACATATGTAGAAAGAAAAGTTTTATTGGCTATTCAGGGTGGATAACATCTTTGTAAGTGAACATATGGGGCATTTGAGGCTGGAGGATTAATATGAATAATTTTTTAATTGCTTGCTTTGAACAAGGAGAAGACTGAAGTAGTGTCAGAGTATTCTAGCAAGCTCTTTCAGGATAATATTGCACAATTCCAGCAATTCAAGGTGGGAGTATTTAATCACACTTGCCATTACGAAATATTTTATTATTCAAGTCAAAACTATAGATATGAATAAATATGAATGGAATTATATTTGGATATGGCTAATCAACTTAGAGGATTTTTAGTTTGATAATATCTGGAATAAAGAAGTTATTTACTTAGACATGAGGTCAAAAGGGTAAATAACATACATAAAGAAATTTATATAGCCCAACTTTTTAAATTTCTCTGCTTTTTTATTTTCAGCAAAATTCTTAACCAATATGCATTACACCTAAAGGATTATTTTCTATTTTGAATCATTTTTTATTAAAGATTTCATAAAGAGGTAATAGAACTAGGTTTGTCCTGGTTTTAATCAGAGCTAATCTGTTTTCTCTTTTTCTCATGAGAAAAAAGAAAGGAATCTGCAGTGCCTGTTGCCTTATCTCTTACATTTACAAGTGGTCTCTGCTTTATAATATCCATTTTTTTTTGTATAACAGTGCTAAAAATATCTGTCCATGAAGGTGGCTGTAGGATTATTGCCTCCTGACACCAGTTATAAATGCACAGTGCAACCTGTTGAAGACTTACCTTTGTGGTTAACATGGTCAGCAGAGACCAAAATGAAAATATATCCTTATGTCATGGAGTTCTACCTTGTAATTGGTATCTCTTGTGCAATTCTTGCAGAGGGGATTTCCCTTTCTTTCCTGTAAACTGCAATCTTTAATGTAAGCAGTGTTTAGACATACTCTTTTGTAAAACTGATCTTATCAGAATAACTTCGAGCTTCCTAGTTTTCTACAGGGCTTAAGGAGTGCTTGCCACAATTGATATTGCAACTGGGAAAAGAAGATACTTTGCAAAAAAGAGTTTTTTTTTTAAAAAAAAATCTTAATGGTGGAAAATTTTTAATGGAACAAAAGCTATTGTGTTTCCATGAAGACAGTATACTGAGGAGCATATGCGGAGTTAGACAACTCCCTCTTAGGGATGTAAGGAATCTCTTGTTAGTTTATTATCCATTATTGCAACAGCTTTTAAGCCAGCTTCAGTATTTTGTAAGTTTTATTGATGCTGGAAAATGATTCATTGAAATGTCACAGAAATAGCCTTATAAAACTTCAGAAATATGTCTCATTGTTATGCCTTACTCCTCCCTTCCTTTCCACCTACCAACCTTCTGTCAGCCCACTACCCCACTTTACATGTTTCTTCAGAACAAAACAGAACTCTTGCAAAGCTTTCAAGATTTTAGCACTTAAAGAAAACTTCAGCACTTTGGCACAAAGTTAGAAAATATTAGAAGTGATATTGTTTGTGTATATGGCATGTTGTGTCAAATGCCTTATGATTAGAATTAGTTGAGCAAAACATTACAGTATTTTTAAATCTGTTCATTCTGACTCAGCAAATATGATATTTGTTTATGAGGAAAAAAAGAAATTCCAGAAATTTCTGAATAATTTTGTTCCAGTGTAAATAATAAAGCAAAATGGTGCTGCTGGTTTGTCCTTGCCTCTGGGAGGATACCCCTCAGTCCAGTGGCAGGGAATCAAGGACTGTAAAAAGAATTCCCTTTCAGTGTGTTACTATGGACAATTTAATTCACCTGGAACTATATAAAAAAAACCTGAAATGATAAAATTATCATATTGACCACGTATGGTTGTCAGCCTGTTTGGAACATCTGGATATTTACTGTCCCACGCCATTAAGGCAAAATAATACTAGCAGAAACAGCAGTTTATGATTCTCTTTTCTGACCACAAGCTACTATTGAAAGAGTAGGCACATTTTCCCAAAGTGTTGAAATTCTGAAATTAAAAGTTTAATACCAGATTCGAGAAAAAAATGTTGTAGAAAATCTCTTATTACAGCCTTCAATATTTTCCCTCTTATCCTTCCCAGACTTTTCTGACATTCTTCATCCCATCTTCTGCCTGTGTCTGTCCCTCCCACCTCTTCTCCCTCAGCCCAGCTGCTGCTGTATTTTTCATGCTGCCACATTCTTGCCCAACTCATTCCGCTTGTCCATTCCTACTCCTTACCTAATTTTCTGCCTAGCTCTGCCTCCCTTCTCCCTTCGCTATTCCTGCTTTCTTGTTTTCATTCACTCCTATTCTCTTCACACACCTATTCTAGGCTACAGAAGAGTTTCGGCCTTTTTAGTCTTTCCTTGTAAAGCAGTTTGTCCTTCTCACTGATAAATTTTAGTTGTTTCTTTCAATATCTTTTTAAACTTCAATTTATCCTTAAGATACAGGAAACAACTGCATCCAGTACCTACAATGTGGATGCACTGGTCACGTAGAGGTGGGAATAGCACCTGATCCCTTGTTCTTAATAGCATTTATGCTGATGCCCAACTATCTTCTGGCTTCCTTGCCTGATGCTGCACGCTGATCTGCTGACTTCAGAGGGCTGGTGGGAGCAGCTCCAAGACCTCCTTCCCAATTTGTGACTGCATGTGGTGAGGTCACTGTGCAGCCATGTTTTTAATTAGTTTTCCCTATTTTTTCACCATACATTTATCTACGTCTGCCACCTTTTGACCACTTACTTTTCTAAAGTCTTGATGTAATTTTTCATCCTTGCTGCAATAGTTGACCATAGGAAAGAGTTTAATAGCGTTGCCTCATTCTCCCTTCTCTGGGTCATTGATGATGTTGAATAAAACTCATTCAAGCCCTGGTCCCTAATAGGGATCACAGATCCTACAGCTGCCTCTTCCCTAGCTTTCTGTACATAAAAGGTCCTTTCTTCAATCCTGCAGAAACATAACTTTCTAAAAATCTTGGAGTGGAACCTCCTAGACCTCAGCTCTTGCTTGTGAGGAAATATTCAGCTTCCTAGGTTATAATCCTCTACTAAGATCTCCACAAAATGATGTATTTAATTTTATTTTTTGCAGACTTGGAGCATGTCCAGTTTGTGGGGGGGTTGTCAAATGTCAGGGCTGTGTTAGGAGGGTTTTCCTTTCCTCAAAACAGAGTTTTGCTAATCTGACAGATTCCTACTGCCTTGTCCCAATTTTGCATCATATTTGCTGAATTTATTGTCAAAATAAGCATAGCAGCCAGTCAGGTAGCTGGCTCAGAAAATTTCTATATGAACAGTTAAAATTTTACAACATCGTAAGCAGCAGAATTTTGCTATCCTTTCACCATCAATTTCTGAAGTTTACGTTATGGAAGAGCCTGCCTGCTGCTGAAAAGTAATGCAAAGGATCAGAGCTGTAAAACTTTGAAAACGCAATTTGGGAGCAAAAGCATTTCATATATGGTGACAGTATGAGGTTTAATTAATTTAAATGAAATATCTTTTTAGAAAACTATTCTAAGTCTAAGGGAGATCCTTAACCCTTATGAGGTCAGCAGTTACTTGAAGCTGTAGAGGGCCAGACTGTTATGACTTTATATTTGTTCAAACTGGGGAAAGTGATCTTTCGTAGTATCAACAAGTCAAAATAATTCACTTTCATTCCTGCACTTGGAGCCTTATTTCATGTATCTACAAGGTAAAATATATAGTTAGCCTTTCCTCACCCTTTTGGCCCACCCCAACACATATTCTGTGGTATAGTTTATAGCGTCAGTCTCCAGCCAAATGATCTAATCAGGGAGCTGCACGGAAGTTGAGAGACTTGTTTAAATCAAGTCTTAACTCCCATTTGTCCCTTTTTGGCAGATCTTCACAAATGGCAAAGAAAAAATCATTCCATGGTCTTAGTGAGCCTAGCCAGAAACAACTGGCAGCATGCAGAAGGCAGATCCTCTGAGAAAAAAAATCATTTAGAACAAACAATGCTAATTTACATTGCAAACAAGAATATTTAAAAGCTAGGAAGAAGTTCAAACATTTTCAACTGTGCTTTTAGAAATATTGCAAGAAAGCTTTCCTCGGAGTTTCCCCTTGAACTTGAGGAATGATCCTGAGCCTTTTGCGATGAGTTGTTTCTGTTAATGCTCTCCTGCCTGCAAAAATGTTCAGGAAACTGTTTATGAAGATTTTACTTCATAAACTTCTGTTTCATTATAGAATGAATAGTCTTTTCTCATATCATTATTACAGCTTAGTCTGTACCTCTCAGTAAGTCGGGACAACTTTTTGTTTTTGATCTAAGCACTTACCTCAGCCATGCCCAAAACTTTTCCCCAAATGTTTCTGTGAGATGGGAAAGTTTTATGATCCTCCTTTTACTCAGGGGAAATAATGCCTCAAGAGGTCAATTATTTACTGAAGAATACACAAGGATTCTGTGGTAAGATTAGGAATTGAAGCCAGAATTGCCTGAATCTCAAAGCCCACTATTCAACAAAAATCTATTCCTGAAAACATTAAGTTCAGTTAAATCTATTTGGTGAAATCAAGGGTCAGTAATAGTTGCTTCCATCTTCATAAATCACATATTTCCTTTACCTTTAGACTGCTCAAATTTTACACCTTCTTTTTCTGATTATTTAGGAATTTGAATGATGTTAATTAACCTGATTTTTTTCATTTGCACAGTTGTTGCAGTCTGATTCTTAAGCTTACTGTTCAGACAAATCAGGGTCAATGTGAGGGTTAAAATATATAATACAGTAGAGTATGTTATTAGCTTAGATTTACTGGGTGAGCAGTTCCAGACTTAGAGGAGACAGATGGATAAACATTGAGGTAAGGTGTCCTAAAAGCTGCCTAACTAACTGAAAATTAGTTCTAGAGACAAAAGTAAGACTGGGTTTCTCTTTCAGGGTCTCTAGCTACTTTACTGAGAAAGAGGAAGAGATTGTATTGTTGAAAATCGGCTACATATGTGTAATTTTGAATTCTTAGTTATTTGTTTTTTGCAGAATTTGAAGGTCAAAGGAGATCAAGTCATATAATCAGTAAAAGAGCAGAACTGTGTTGACCTTGAATGTGTTTGCCTTGGAGGATTTTGAAGCAGATTGACTAAACTTTAATGACAAGTATGACTTCATTATGTCTTTAGAGAATACTGGTACTTTATAGTCTTTTGTGTTTATTTCTTGCCCCCAGAAAAATAAGCACAAAGGGATTTGTTTCATACTTTAGAAAATGTGAATTTTAGGAAAGTAAAGAAGGTGTTTCTGGTAGCAGACTTTGTTTTTCTCCTGCATAAATAATGACATTTGTGTGTGGATAAAGAATCCCTTTTGTTGGAAAGTCTTGTATGAAGAAAGAAAAATAACGAATGGATAGATGCTTCTGGGAATGCAGATAACTAATGTTGTAACTGGAGAGCCAGCTTTAGTGGAAGGCCTCATTTGGTGCACAAGGCAGCTAGCAGTGCTATTTCTTGGAAGAGTTGCCAATTCACTCTTATGGCATTTACTGACATAAACTGAGCCAGTGTTTAAACATGTGAATGAATACATGTCCTGATTTCTTAGAAACAGTGAGTCCCAAGTCAAATGATTTTAGGTATAATGAGCATCTCAAGAATTAGGACATTTTTGTTCAGGTGCCCAAAAACCAAAAAATTTCATGTTCATCTAATTTCAAGATGCCATTTTACTTCTATAGGATTTCTGCTTATACAGATACTTTTGCTTCTCCCTCTGCTTAATTTATCCTCCATATTTGCTTGTTGAACCATATCTCTCATCTTTATTTCTCTTTTCCCATTAGTTCTGTCATCAGCTGAAGTAAAAATTGAAACAGGATGTTGCCTTTGTGAAGGGCAAGTATGTGAGTACTGCAGTCCCAGAAAGGTGAGAGGAACAGGAGTATCACACTGGGTAACCTAAATCTTGGTAGCAGAGCCTGGAGTCCAGCTCAGGTAGATCTGTCCGTGCAAGGGCAGAATATCAAGGATAACATTGATGCAGGCTTCACTAGAGGCAGGTACTGGAAGAAGTATAAGGGTTTGAGGGGAAAAGGGCTGCTCTCTCTCCAGGGATGTACAACTGGTATTAGCTCACTCATTTACCACTTCTAAGGAACATAAGAAATACTGTTTTTTCTTAGAACTCAGCGGCCTTCACTGGAAAGACATCTCTATTTGCCTGTCACTCCAGGCTCCAGAATGGCCCCTTGGTTTCACGGTTGGCTCCATTCACGATGAAGCAGACACGTAGCTTCTCTAATGTGTGTTTGATGTTTTCTCGCTCTAGAGAGCTTCAAGACTTTTTACTTTCTTATTCCTTGTTTTGAAAATTTGTCTGAATTGTAGGGTCTGGCCTATGAATCCCATTTCCAGCCTTTCTACTCATATCAGTGTTGAGGTTTCTGAAATGAGCTGTCAGAGAGAGATGGATTGAGAAACAGGACTGCAAGAAAAGAAGTAGGTTAGAAATGGAAGGAGAAATGCATAAACTGCAATGATAAAGATGGCAGTTGCATCACCATGGTAGATGTGAGATCTCCCAGTGAAAAAGGTACATTGACAAAAAGAAACAGTGATTAAAATGTCACATCAAACGGCTCTCATTTTTAATGTTTAGAACACAAATACCCCGAAAATGGAAGAGAAATCTTTTTAATATGTATATCCCAATGTTTATAACTATTATATAGTAGTTATAAAAAGGAAGAAGATAATTGAGTAAATCTGTCAACATGGTAAAAATATTCACTGTAGCTAAACTGATGGATATTTTCCATGATGAATTTCCAAGCATTTCCCATTTGGAATGATAAACTTTTTCGTGTCATTATTTTACCTTCTTTTTTTCTCTCTCATTATATGAACATACAAAACCTGCACTTGGAATAAGATAAAGAACACAAATTTGAGCTAAAAGAGAGATGTGGCATAAACTCCATAAAGTCCACTAACAATTTAGGTTTGGAAAAAAATGGACTGAAAGCAAAGGGAAGTCAGAGGGACATTTGTAGATTTGGAGATATCTTTCTTCAAAAGACTAGAAGACCAAGTCTTGTAGTGGAATGCCTCACGCTGAGGTAGGTGCTGTGGGTTGTTTATGACAAAAACAGAGCTTTAAGGACGGGCTTTACTACACACAAGCTTAAGCAGCAGCATACTTAGAACAACTAATTGATTTGGACCACTGAATGGACATAAGCTAGTGCCTCTCCTGTGGCCTCAGGCGCCTTGCTCAGCGTTGCAGGTAGTGTTTTTGTGCCACGAACTATTCCTGTGTGATACCTGGGCACCCACAGTGAGCAACCCAAAAGCCAATCCTGAACTGAGACCCTTAATTTGCTCGGGATAGACCACTGTCTTGCTCTTCAGAAAGAAAGGGGGTAATAGGAGGAGACTAGTGGAAAAGTAATGTTTTTGCTTTCTGATGGTCAGGGTATGCAGCTAGATTTTAGCACTGGTCTCAAGATTGAGAGGACTGCATTCTACATTAGGCAGCTTTTGAAGACAAACCAGAAATAACCTGGGGAGCAGTGGCAGAAACTCAAAGCTCCCTGCCTCCCAGTTGAATGCCCTGCTCTCTGAGCTGCTCAATCATACTCTTATTTTGCTTGCTCTCTTTTTGACCCGGTACTACAGCTGCACAGCGGTCCGACTTCAGTGGAAAAGGTCAGAGCGGCCCCCTGCGCCTTCCTTAGTGTGGATACTGTTAGTAGAAATCCTGCTGGGCAGAGATAAGAGTTGAAGCTACCAAGAATAACTGAATGGGTCTTTCTTATTACTTGCTTAATTATTGGATGAAAGAGACACAGCGGAGCTGTTGCTTTCCATTTTGGCTGTAGTTTGAAAGAAACAATATTGTCGCCTATAGTCTTGAAAGAAAAGGCTTTTAAATGAAGGGAAGTCTCAAAGCTCCTAATCTTTTGTGGTAGGAGGCATTTCAGAATAAATCATCAAACTCCCAAATATAAGGGATATAAAATGATGCCATCAGTACCTCCTATGTCATTGATAACTTCAGCAGTTTCACACTTGATGGTTGGTCCTTGGGTGGAATTCACCTGTCAAACCCACTTTCAGTTTTATATAGCAGGTACCCAACCAAGGCAGTCGTGGAAGGTTATAGGAAATGTCAGCACGGGCGGAGAAACAGGCAGTGGTTTGATTCGTTTGTGTTCGCTTAGTGACAGCTTCTCAGATTCTGCTAACTTTGAGCCCTGGATGCAGATAGTTATTTCCATCCATACTGATAATTTCCATGCATCTGCAGTTAGTGATTTGGACTGTTACAGCGAAGAACCCTCCTGACTGTTCTGTACTAAGATTTCTCTCATCAGCTTTCCCAGCCCACACATGCACTCGGAGGAAGGGAACCAGATTGCAATGTGTGTCCCCGAAGGAGACTCTCTGCCTCAATAAATTAGCAGAGCCTTATAAATTGCATTGTACGGCAAACTGGTATATCGTACATCTGATTGTAATAAATGATAATTACAGGCGTGCTTGAAGCAAGATTTCCATAAAACTCAATGAAAAGTATGATTCATTACACAGGAAGACCCACCCACCACCCATTCAGCCATCAACATGTCTGTCTTTGCTTCTTTATTTTAAGTTTCAAAGGGAAAATAAAATGTCTGAAATATAAGACTTGCCTGAACACATTCCTTTTCAGGATTTAAATCAGTTTTAAAATAACATTTTGACTGTAAGGTTTTCTCATTTCTAGAATGTGAATAACTATCTGCATTTCCACAAACCTATTTCTGTAATAGTGCAAAGTATCTCTCAACTGATTAAATCTGATGTTGTCCTCTGATAAGAAGTTTTTCACCATTTCAGATTGCATTTTCATGTAAGTTGCTAGCTTTGGTGAACTGGACTGTCTTGACAAATTTTGCCTATGGCATCAGAGCTGTGCATTATCTCACGATAGTTCATTTTCTTGTGGAAAAAATCTGTGATGTTGTGCTACTAACTAGGATTTTATTAGAAAATAGCTTTTGCACTATTAAAAAACTCAACCCACTTGAAATGTTCAAGTATCCAATGGCCATCTCTTTGTGATGCTGCATGTTAGAGAAGACGCGTGGCCACATGTGCCACACAAGTCTGGAGGATTAATTCAAGAGTGGAGTGTGGTGGGGGTGGTTCTAATGCTACTGCCTTACACCAGTTTTAATATGGTAGTGCTGCTGATTTCTGTGCAAAAGACCTCTTTAAGGTTTTAGCTCGGTGTGGGCATATTTGCCAGCAGGATTATATTCTGCATATAACAATTCCCCTTCATTTTAGGACTGTTTTGTCAATTTTAATATATATATTTTAAAGTGTGGATGTGCTTTGTCTCAGTGTTACATTAATTCTAAGTTTTTTGAGGTCAACAGACTAGATAGGACATTCTCAGGACACAGGCCATAACAGCACTGTATGTAAAGAAGGATTTCTATCCTGAGCTTTGGGACCACAAGATGTCTGCTCAAGACAAAGTTGACAAGACTGCTCTGTAATGCCCTTGTGGAGCTTACTTCATCAGCAACATCAGATTATACAGTAAATTCCTTAGTTAATAAGAACACTCCTTTTGTGACTATTGGAAGAGGACAGAGTATTTCATTAGGTCCTTAGAAAATCACACTTGTCAAAAATGAAAAGATAGCTGGTGAAGCAATGTACAGTGTAAAGTGTATTGCTGTATCGACATACTCTTAGCAGAATGTATAATGGGTAATGCAGTGTAAAATATCATGTGTATGGCCAATACAGGTATCTCAAATGCCCCATCAGTTTACCCAATCCAGCTGATCAAAACACTGAGTTAGTCAGAGACGTAGTCTTGCAGCCAGCATGAACACTCCTTCTGTGGAGATCTGATTAATGTTTTTGGAGACCTATAATGAGGGCAAATTTAATTACTCAAATTCATCAGCTTGCAAAGAGGTTGGGTGATCCCACGTATGCCTGCTCAATCAGCACTCCAAAATATATGAAACCTAAGTATACAATAGTGGTCACGGTTTGTTTGAAGCACACACTGTAAGGTTAACCCCAAGATTTTCTGTAATGTTTTCATGTATTGTTGAAGATCCCCTCTTTCAGATAACTGCTCTTTAATGCTTATTTGAGCAGTTTCACTTTATATACAGAAAAAGCGTTACTAATTATGAGTATACTGGCATAAAAGAATTGCTTCTTTGCTGTATAAAGATGCGTTCCCTGCCTCCAAACGCTTGCAGTCCAAGATAAGTGAGACAAGGAGAAAGCCATTCAAAAGGGAGGGTGTGGAGTAAAACAAGAGAGAGATAAGATAGAAAAAAGGGAACTTGATAGATAGGATTCTTGAAGTAGATTCTGAGAAGGCTTTACCCTTCAGGACCTTGCAAATATTGCCACAGCTCTCTGCTTTGCCCTGGGTGACTGTGGAGTCACCCACCGACCCTTCTACCTGGGCAGTGCTGGCTGCCTTCATCGTCACCTTCCACCTGCTGTCCCGTATGTGTCCCTGGCCTTGTGCTTTGCCACCGTTACACGAGCAGCAGCAGGAGTCTGCTAAAATAACTTGCCTTCCCTCAAAACCCCCTCTAACGACTGCGCTACTAGTAATTTCTGAACTAGCGCTAAACTAAAGATAATTTTATCTTTACTGACAAAAACAAGTAAAAACTGTGTGCACAGCTGATCTGTAGAAGCAAAAACGTGCTACTTGTGCCCCATCTCCACGCATCTGCTGGAGAGAGTCCAGTGCAGGGCCACAAGGCTGATCAGGGGCCTGGGACATCTGCCCTATGAGGAGAGGCTGAGGGAGCTGGGCCTGTTCAGCCTGGAGAAGAGAAGGCTGAGAGGGGACCTGATCAGTGTGTACAAGTACCTCAAGGGAGGCAGTGAGGAGAATGGGGCTGGCCTCTTTTCAGTGGTGGCCACCGACAGGACTAGAGGAAACAAACTGAAGCATCAAAAGTTTCACAGGAACTTACGGAAAAAAATCTTGACAGTGAGGGTGACAGAGCCCTGGAACAGGCTGCCCAGAGAGTTGTGGAGTCTCCTTCTCTGAAGATTTTTCAAACCCGCCTGGATGCCACCCTGTGCCATGTGCTCCAGGTGTCCCTGCTGGAGCAGGGGGGGTTGGATCAGATGATCTCTAGAGGTCCCTTCCAAACTCAACCATTCTGTGATTCTGTGGTTCTGTGATCTCTCTCACCTCACCATGTTTTCTTCACACACTTGTTATATTTTGTCTTCAGGGAAGTCTTTCTTGGTGCTTTGAGACAAAGTTGTTTCTAAGCTTTGCAATAGGACAGATAAAGCTGCAGCCATCAAAAGCATGAAGAGGAAGCAGAAAAGTGGAAGTTTCATTTGGCAGAGAAGTAAGAAAGTTTTCTGAGCCCAAAGGAAAGGTAGCCCAAATTAGGCAGTAGATCTGAAAATAACGCCAAAGAGACAGGCTAAAAAAAAACATTGAAAGAGGAAAGGAACAGCATTTTTCTACTTCTCATAGAAATCAAGGTGAATAATGACCCTAAACAGACCTTCTTTTATGAATTCTTTGACCATCAGCACTGGGCAGGATTTCCATTTCTATCTACCATGTAGTTTTTTGCCTGGGGAAACCTGGGCAAAATTCTCCCTGGGTCTTAGCAGCTGGATTTTTCTGTATTCTACTTCTTGTGATGGCTGTGGTAGTTCTGCAACTAAGACTTCTCAGGGAAAATGCTTAGCAACTCTCCAGGCCAGTGGAAGCTGCCAAGGCCAAGGAAAATGCAGGGAGTTTGGATGCTCTGGAAGCAGTGCAGAGCATCTTAGGTGTTCCACAGGAACAGCAAGAGAGGCACTGAAGCAACCACATATACATGCAAAGTAAATAGTTTGCTCTGCCACTGCATTAGCAAGGAAACCACTTCAAACAACTAACTCTACCTAGGGAAAAATGTAGTAATAATAAGCAATAGCATAAGACTCCACTCCTTGCCCCAGAGGTTGTCTACTAATCCTTTGGAGCCTTTGCACTCTGCAGGCTTCCTTTTTCTATCCTCATTTGTCACTGGAAAAATATTTATATGGGTCAGAGGCATAGTATAAGAAAAATATTATTATAGAAAAAATGAACAGTTCTGCAGTGAATCCCTTTATGTATGGGAAGCACAAAAGCAACTATTTATCTTCTCAGAGGAAAACAGAAGCTTGCTAAAGGAAGTTTGAAGTCATTGCTACTTGTGTGCTGCTAGTAGTGCACTAAGGTGACACTGTTGAGAGGAAACGGAGGGCACTTGCAAGGCTTCTTTTCTTCTCTCCTTTCAAAAGTGTTCTCTGGTTTGAGATCTCCCCAGAGGTAATTAAAACAGAATACAGACAACATTAGCTATGCACCAGAGTGGGAGTCAGAAGATGTGAGCTCAGTTCCCAGCCCTGCTACAGACTTCCTGGGTGACCTTGGGTAAGCCTCTTGATGTAGATTTTCAAAAGACCTCTGGGCCAAATTTTCATATTGAAGTTTGATTTTCAAAGGAGCTCAGTATCTAGTGATTTCCATGATGTTGATTATGGCCAGAATTTCAAGTGAGCTCAGCAACAAATGTGCTGAGCTCATTTGAAAATCTGGCCCTTAATCTTTTGGTGCCTCGGTTTCCCATCTCTCACAGTGGTGGTAAGATACTTTCCTTGTCTGGCCTGATTGTTTAGACTGTAGCTGCGTAATACAAGAAAGTGTCTTTTCATGAACGTGTATGATGCCTTGTACAATCTTGTTTGATCTTGGTTATGGTTTTTGGGCATGATTATAACACCAGTGACCTGCTTCAGAAAAAAAAAAAGAAACTGTAATCACAAGAAAGCTTAATTATTGTGTTGTTTCTCAGATCTGGGTGAAGAGCTATGCCAATTTCTTTAGCTTACTTGGGAGAACGTCACCTGGGAAGTGTCAAATGCCTCATTTAAAATCAGCATGTGTATTAGCTGATTCCTGTCGTCCACCAAGCACAGTTAATCTGTCAGAGAAGCAGTTTAGATCACTTTGGTATGATTTGACATGTAGAAATGTCACGTCTGCCGCTGACTGCCTTAATAACCTTTAGCTGCTTGCAATGTAATTGTTTAATAATTTGCTAGAGAATCTTTCCAAGCCCTGGCTGTGTGGATTTCCTTACTCCTTCCTTTTCCCCCTTGCTAACACTGCAATCCCATCTGCAGTTCCTGCTCGACCAATTCTGCTGCGCGTTTCCCACACTGCTTGCACGCTCTTGCAACATCCCCAAGCAACAGCACAGTCTCTCTTGGCAAAGGTATAGAGTGCTTCTTCACTTCATAAGTGCTGTTTGCTCCCCGGGACCCACTGCAACCCATTCCTGAAATTCCAGATCAGCGCAGTCAGTGATAATCGAGCTCCTGGTTTCAAGCCCTGCGCTGCACAAGCCAGAGGCCAAATGGAGTAACCCAGGAACGCGTGATTGCAAGTGCTGTCACTTCCCAAGGAACTCTGCTTACTGGTAAATGACTCCCCTTTCCACATACCTGTGGGTGTCACTAACAGGGTGACTCTTCCCTGTTGAGTTTGTCATGTATGGGTGGACAGGACCTCAAGCAGCTGAAAGTTTTGAAGTGATCATTTCCTATGTTTACAAAACTGGCGTGCGACTCACTGCTGTTTTCCGGATTCCCTTGTACTTCTCTTGCTGGAAGTATTTAGTGCATGTGCCTTCTGAAGAACCTTTTTGATATGTGATATGTTTTTCTTGACGGGAAATGGGATGCTGGACCACGCTCAGCTTTGGAATGGGAAAACACCTTTAAAAAAAACATGGTTGTAGCAGCTTTCCAGTTAAGGCTGAGCACCTTTTGTCTTGACTAGCATTTTCTATTTTTTAAGGTTATAGTCCCATTAAAGTCTTTAAGGCCATTTCAGTTTTTTAATCTAGTGAAAGAGTTCCTAAATTGTGTTGCATGCTGTCCTGTTGGCATGTAGGCTGTATCAAATTAGTATTTAATCACACAGAGCTGAGAACTGCAAATACCAATGGTGGTATCCACAAATGAAAACCTTAAATCAGGGAAACCCTGATTCTACCCAGAAAGGTTTTCCGCTCCATCCAGTGTGTCTGACATTTGAACCTCATTCCCAGACTATTTTTACTAGAAGAGTTCAGAAAGGAGTAATCTTAATTACCTGTGCAAGATGGAGAGTAGTACTGACCCAACCTAAATTCTGGGTTGCAGAGCGGTGCCTGATTTCTAATGTAAAAAGAGCCTTGAAAAATAGAGGCTCTGCCTTTCTGGGGATCTTCATTATTTTGAGATGGTGATTGCTTAAAGAGTGTATTTTTCCTAATTTTCGTTCCTTAATTAGTGCTCTTTGATTGTGTCACTTACATGAAGCTGTTTATTTTGAGATACAAGGGCTTGCTCTTTCTCAGCACATATGCTGAGGCTGTTTGTGTTTCTGCAAGAACTGATGTGCCAGCCACAGAGGGCAAGGAAAATTAATAGTCCATTAAGGGGACAGCTGTAATGTTAGTCCATCCTAATAATAAATATAAGATTGAAGAGGTGAGCATAATGCAAACTGCTTCGCTAGCAAGTGAGGATTGCACAGAGTGCTGGGTGATTTAGCTCTCTGCTCCCCTGTCCTTATTATCCGGCATGAGTGACACTGCAACAGCTCTCCCCTCAATTCAACAGGATTTTTCCTTGCTCTGCTTGACCTGCTTAGCAGTTCTGGGATCTGCTGCTGTGCATGTCTGTGCTGAGGGTTTCCCTGTCCCTTTTTCATTATTACCTGATGGGGACAGGAGAGTGTAGACTTGGGGAGCCATAAGACTTTGCTTGCTGCTTAACCTTATTTAAGATCCCTCAGAGGCTTCCCAGGGCACTTGTCACAAACCCTAGCTGTTTCTTCATGGGATATATTCTGCACTATGCAAAAAAATGTCGCGGTGAGGTCTGAAATGCATGTGCTGCCATGCAAGCAGCACCTGACGATTTGCTGATGCGTGTAGCACTGTTAACGACAAAGCACCGCTCCAGCAGTACTGCGGGCAAAGGAGAATCTGTACAGAGAGATTTGAAATACATATTGATCAGATTTAAAGTTAGCTACTCATTACCATCAAAAGTCATTCGATTGCTGCAGTTATAATCCATGAGTATTTATAGCTCTGGGCTTTAGCGTTTTGAGTTTTTCAACTGCCTACCATTCAAGAAGCCTAATCTTACATCACCGGACAGGTTGAGAAAAATAATTGTTCAGCTGTTCCTAAGTGATGATAATGTTATGTTTATCTGCACAAGCCTCCATGACTTTGTTTTGAAGGACATAAATCGAGATTAGCAGCATTTTTTATTTCTTTTAGGGAACAGCTCTTGTAAAGATTATTATAGTTCAGATATGTTCAATGAGAACAGCAAAGTTTATGCAAAATGTCTTATAACGCACACGCAATATGTCGCTCTGCCTTAACCTAAATAAAAGCCTTGCAGTTTTATGATTGAGCAATGGTAGGTCTGTAAGTTCCTCTTTAAAAGAACATCTATTAGGTTTATTTCCTAACTTGTTTTGATATGATGCTAAATGCTGATTTTTTTTTCTTCTCTCATGCTTCTTAGCAAAGAAGCACCATTTTATAAATATGACTTGCCAAAAAAAATCATGTGTTCTTCAGTGCAAGTATGAGTTTTCAGAATATAAACAACTAGATATTGTGCAATTACTAAAGGATACTTGTTTCTGTTTTGTGCTTTTGCTTTTAGCATAGAACTGATGAATTTGTTAAGAATGTGTTTAGAAACAGCTCATAGTTTCTTGGGGGAAGGCAATGTGATCTAATAAGAAAGACAACAATCTAGCACACAAAATATGCTGGTGTCTCTGGACATATTCCTGCTTTCTGCCTCAATTTTCCACTAGTTAAATAGTCCTGGCAGTAAAAGTGGTCTTTTTGTAGTGTTTTATGATCTAGCAATGACAGAATTGGGTATTATACCCACAAATTATTACTGTTCAGATATGTAGCTGTGATATTGTGAAGGGCTGCATTAGCAAGTAGGTGAGAAGGTGGATATAAAACACTGAGCGTGGAAGAAAAAGTCTCCAAGGCTCCTGGTGGTCATTTCAGCAGAGGCATTTCAGCCAGGGCAAAGCTACTGAATTCGGACTAGAATGAACCTTGAATGCCAATGTTCATATTTCAAATACAGAAGGGAGTCATTTTTTATAGACAAAGCTTGAAAAATGGACAAGACTTCCCTTCTCTATAAATCTTAATAATGTACTCCGGAGAGTTATATAGGTTTCTGTAGTGCTTCCCTGCACATTGAATTGTAATCACTTCATGTTATGTATTTCTAAATGAAGTAAGCTTATTTCTGAAGCATTCAAAAATTTTAGAAAGCCACCTGAAGGACTGAAATGTATCAGGGATAACAAAATTGAAAGTGTTGCTATAAAAATTCTCTAATATTCATTCTACAATAAAATATCTTGCCTAACAGGGCTTTAAGGAATGGAAAAGAGGATATTTTCCCCCACCATTTCTATTTGTGGGTTTTTTTTTTTTTTTTTTTTTGTATTTGGGAGCTCATGTCTTCTTAATTCAGAAGTTACATGATGCATCTGTCTTTTCCTATTAAAGAGAGACGGATCAGTCTCCAACTTTTTTGGATGAGGAGGGCAGCAGTACTGGCTTCTTTAAACACAAGCTCTGATGGGGATGGATGGGTCTCGTTCCTGTTTTCTCTTTGCAGTTTCAGACAGCAGCTGCTGAGTCAGTGAAATTCTAGGCAATCACAAAAGCAACATCTTAATTTTAGGGATTCTAGCCTCCTGCCTTCTCATCCTATACCTCAAAAATATTCTTCCTTATGCCCTAACCCATGCCATACTACAACTGTCTATGTTCCCTGGTCTCATGACATTGGGACTTTGATGGTACTTTTTGTGACTTTTTAAGATGCTTTTGAATAGAGCTCTTTGAGGGGAAAAATAGAACAAAGCCTTTTAGAACAAGTCATGTGGGGAGGACTTGAAGAAGTAGAAAGAAATGATAATCAGAATGATGGTCTTGTGGGTGTTTTCTCCCAGACGTTTGGGGTTGGAGTTGTTCGGGGCTCTTCAGCTCACTGGTTCCTCAGCAGCCCTTGGGTAGGTTGCTAGAAATCATGGTACCTGCCCAGCTTCCTGCATCCCTGCTCGCTTCGTTTTCTCTCTGAGTGAAGCATTTCTGTCAAACTAATGTGCAAAAGCTGTTCCATCTGAAAATCTGTCACTGGTTGAGGGGTTTAGATAGAGAAAGACACTAAGAATACATAAAAGATGTACTAAAATGGGCCAGGTGACCTGCAAGAATATAGACTCAAAGAATACATAAAGTTGTCTTTTTTGAGAGATGTCTTAGGTGTTGTTGATGCTTCTAAACTAATATGTATAGAGTATTTGGCATATTTTGAGAGAATTGGAATTAAATTTACAAAACAGACCATCCAAGGAGAGCCTAAAACTTGTGCATAAATAAATGTGGCTCCAAGTTGCTGTCAATACCAACAGCTTCTGTGTCCCTGCTCGTGCTCAGCACTAATAGTGTCTTCCTGAGTCTACTGGGCAAGTGCATTAGGCTTAGAAAATGCTCTCTCAGTGCAGAACGAGAGCATCCACACGGTGAATTCATGCCAAGTAGCTAATGCATTCGAGATTCACACCCTCGCTTATTTTGCAACAGCTTCCCTGTGTAGGCAGGCCCTGCATGTTCATGTCATTTGATGGTTAGCATTGCATCAGTGACATTCCAGATTTTGACCACAATGTTAGTAATGGAAAGTGGTTCATCTTCTAATGAAATGGTAGGGTTTTTTTTTTTCTAGTTGCATCCTTTGCAACTATTTCTTTCATGTGCCTAATGAATTCCTTCATTTTTTAAATGTGTGTGATATTCTCCTAAACCCTGATATATGAAATGACACTCCCTAGCGTGGAAATTGCCCTCATACACTATACTGTATGAAACAGCCTTTTGTATTTTGAGAAGTGGGAGAAAACCCAAGTAGTAAATATGCTTTTTTTTCTCCACATACTGACAAATTAATTGCTTCTGTCAGAGATTTATTTTTCCTGTAGAGATTCCAGTCTTTGTCCTTCTTTGCTTTTACAGTACTTTTCCTCTGTTGTCCTATGCTGGCCATGCTCATGTAGACCTACAGTTTCCTGGTCATTTAAGTATCATTTTGTCAGTTTATCAGTTAGCTTTTTTGCAGCAAGCCTTTGGCATTTGACTGGCTTTTTAAGCTTGTATGCCGTTGTAGGTGATTATTTTTAAGACAGAAGAATATGGCCTCTTTAGATTTTCCCAAAATAGTGGCTCCTCTGAGCTTACTGGCTTTTTAGGTAAACTCCATCTCCTCAGGGAGCTTCTTCAGTTCTGGTTAGACTCCAGTGAAGTGGAAACTGCTGTTTGAAATGTCACCCATGGACTTTGGCGTGTGGATTTCTCATGTTTGCCTGCAATGACAAAATGGGCAAGAAAGCTGCCGCTCTGTGTTTGCTTGCCAAACTTCTGCATCATTTGCAATCACAGATGCACTTTCTGTTCACATTTCCAGGGACACAGGGCCCAGCGAATGCAGTCTGATCTTCCTGAAGTCCAAAGGCAAGGATTATATTTCACCTCTCATTTAAATATTGCATGAGTTGAAGGTTTCACACGACAACTTTCTGGAGTTGTTTGGGTTCTTTTCTAGATGAGTTTTGTAGTCACATTTTATTTATTAATAGATTAAACAGTATTTTGCATGTAGCTTCAAGTATCTTTCTGTCTCCTTCACTTAGATTTCTGTAATCAAGTGTCCTATTACATTTGCATCAAATCACAGCCTGTCTTCATTGTAAAGTCGTTTTGGAAAAGTGACATCAATCAGCTTTACCCTACAGTGAAAAGATTAACTGCAAACAGGCTTTCTAATCTGGATGGTGTTTTTTAAAAGGCCTGTAACTTAGTGGGATGAAACACTGTAAAATATGCAAATGCTGTGAACTTGATGGCATTATAGGAATTTTTAGACAATTGCTTAATGTGGGCTACTGCTCTTTTCTTCCTGACTCTTATTATTTTAAGAATCTAACATTTTGCTAATTTGTTCATCTAATTTTTAGCTTGGTTTTCTACCCCTCCTAGAAAATCAGCAAAGCCACAAATTCCCAGTATTTTCATTTTTACGCTGACCAAATCCCTGTCTATGTACTTCTCACATAAAGTGTGTTTAAAACAGGGCACATGTGAAGGACTTGTTAGTAAATTACCTGCAATTTGCTTGGCCTTGGCAGGAGCAAGCAAATTTGCAATTGCAATCTGGAGCAACATGTTAGAGGCCACCTTCCTTAGATCAACTTGTGTATTGCAACACCAGCAAGTAATCAAATTGTAATGTACTTTAATGCAAAGCCTGGGTTGGCTTGGTTGGCAAATTCAACTATCGCTTGCCTCTGGCAAAAGCAGAAAGCCTTTGAACTTTTTGACTGCAGCTGTAGCTTGCACACTCTTAAAAATCAAATTAAACTGTTACCTGAAGCCTCTGCGGTAAGTTTCAAGGAAAATTAAACTGTTGCTAACCTTTCTAGCAATGATAACTGTCTCTGATCAAGCTGAAAAGCCCAGGCCCAAATTCCCCTCTCCAAGTTTAGACAAATTCATCGGAGGAAAACTACAGAGGTAATTAAGTACAAAGATCTTACTTCTGACTCAGGAAGTCCTTGGCCACAATTGCTGTAGACTGGGAAAGTTTACCAGGAAGGATCACTCTGTGCTTCCTTGGTCTTTCAGTCTTATAATATTTGCTGTGGATCCTTCAGGGATCCATGTGGAGACAGGACTCTGGGCAGCTGATCTGGTCTACTTCTGCTCTTAAGTCTAACCCACATTCAGAGCACTACGAGACACTGCCCTCTCTGGAAGATGTTACTCGTGGTGGTCTCAGCAAGAGGTTTTGTGGAAAACCTTATCCGGGCTCGTTCTCTCCTTTTGGCTGGTCCTTGGCCCTTCCTCACCTTGCGGTGTCTGGCTCCAGTCACTGCCCCATTGGATTCTTAAGACTATCACCCTTGGATGGGATGTCCCTCAGCAACTCGCTTTTCATTTCCGCTGTCTAGCTGGCAGGAACACTTGGTGTTTCATGTGCCCTTGTAACATCTATGTTTTTCTTGGAGCTCTCGGAGATAGGATTTTTTCCCAGCCTGGATGAGTTGCTGTTGTGTGACCTCTTCAGGAGCCAAGGCCTCGTCTGTCTAGAGACTCAATCTTGCAAAGACTCACTTCTCCACGCTCAATATTCCCCACCGAGTTCAGGGATCAACCTCTGGCTGGCAGCAGGTGAGAAGGCAGAGCAGTGCAGCACAAAAGGAAGGAAATCCATGAAGTTGACATGCAGCAGGTACATACTGAAGGCCAAGCAAGGCCAAAATTCACCTTACAGAAACAGAAGTGGGATATAAGTTGCTTTTGCCAATGGAAGCAGTAAGCAGACTGCATTGCATCTGTCCTGATAATGGGAATAACAATAGAGAGGATCTTTCCTTTATTTTTTTAAATATGTATAATATCAGTGCTTAATAGAGCTGTAATGCAGCAGTTAATGTCTCTGTACTGTGGACTTCTCATTTTTAAAAGTTGGTGTAACGTTTCCCAGTCTCTCAGCAGACCTGGTAAAAAACTTCGCTAGGGTATATTAGTCACTTTTTTATCAGGAGATGAAAGTGATAGAGATATAAAGTACTACCAGCTTTTAATTAAAATTGAATAAGTCCAAAACAGTTGGCAGTTGCAAAATTCATTATGATGTGTTACCAAAAATAGATACCTCTGTGAGAATGCAGTTTTCGTGCAGTAGTGGGCCCTCATTAGCTACACACATCCTTGCTGAGATAGCCAGATAAAGAATGCGTTACTAATACTCATAACAGATTTTAGTTACGAGGTTGAGTGGAAAACTAGGATCTCTTAAGGCTCACAGAATCACGGAATGGTTGAGGTTGGAAGTGACCTCTGGAGACCACTTAGTCCAAGCCCAATGCTCAAGCAGGGTCACCTGGAGCACGTGGCACAGAACTGTGCCCAAATGGCTTTTGGATGTCTCCAAGACAAGAGACTCCACAACCTCTCCGGGCAGCCTGTTACAGCGCTCAGTCAGCCTCACAGTAAAGAGGTTTTTCCATGTGTTCAAATGGAGCTTCCTGTCTTTCAGTTTGTGCTCGTTGACTCTTGTCCTACTGCTGCGCACCACCGAGAAGAGTCTGGCCCCATTGTTTTGACAGCCTTCCTTCAGAAACTTGTGCACATTGATACGATCCCCCCTCAGCCTTCTCCAAGGTGAAGGGATGCAGCGCTCTCAGCCTCTCCATATGAGAGATGCTTCGGTCTCCTTCGCCAGGCCCTCTCTCAAAGCTCCACATCCCTCTTGTCCTGGGGAGCCCAGAACTGCACCCAATACTCCAGGTGCTGAGGAGAGGGGCAGGATCCCCTCCCTCCACCTGCTGGCAACATCCTGCTGCAGCCAGGATCCCATTGCCCTCCTTGGCCACGAGGGCACATTGCTGCTTCATGGTTAACCTGTTGTCAACCAGGACTCCCCAATCCTTCACTGTGGAGCTGCTTTCCAGCAGGTCAGCCCCTAATCTGTACTGGTGCCTGGGGTTATTCCTCCCCATGGGCAGGACCCTGCACTTACCTCTCTTGAGCTTCATGATGTTCCTTTCTGCCCAGCTCTCCAGCTTGTCCAAGTCCCTCAGAGTGGCAGCAGAGCACCCTGGTCTGTTGGCCAATCCTTCCAGTTTTGCATATTCAGCATAAGGCTCTTAAAATCTAGTACCTTAAAATACCAAAATAGATATATGTATTTCTTTTACTTAAGGTAATGTTGGAATTCAAGCAACAGTAACTCAAGTTTTTCCTTCATGTGATCTTAGCTTGCAAAGAAAATCTATTCTAGAAAAGTGTAACCTGACCTAGCTGTGTAATCTCTGCAAAATTTACAGTAACTGAAAAAGTTATTTTCTTCTCTCCTCCTGTAATCTAGAACATCAAGAAATAACAACAAATCTGTGGGTGGTTTATGTCATTTATGCTAATTTTCTATTGACATGTTAGAGGCATCACTTACAACACCCCAGTCTTGCATATGAATTGTTAAAAATATTCGCTGCTTATGAAAAGGAAATATTTCAAATAATGGTGCCATGATAATCCCTTGAAACCAGGCCCCCACTCTGGTAGATTGCATGCAAATTTATTGCAAATTAAGGTCATCATGAAGCACTTGAAACAAGCTTGCACCAACAGACCAAATTCGTATGCAAATTCATACAAATTCATATGTCCCACCTAAAAGGAATGGGTCTAAACTCACGTATTGTCAACCATCTAAATAGGCATCTGAATCACCTCCATGGTAAAAGGGAAAAGGAGCCCCAGACTATGATTTATCCCAGATAGTTTAGAGACCTGAGACATTTGTGGGGGGAATCAAGCCCCAATCCCAGTCCAGGCCAGTATTTCCAAACTTGGATATTTCAATGTACTCTCCTAAATCCTTACATTTTTGCATAAGTAAAAACGTCCTGAAGTGATGAATGAAGTGGAGACTCCTTAGTGAAATCAAAAGGTCTTTAGTGAGGTAGACACTCTTGCAAGAGAGGCCCTTAGCATGACTAACTTGGAGTGCTTAGATTTACAAGTAAAAACACAGGTATAAATTCAGTATTTTAAAACTTTATCCAGCTTCCTGGATATCTAATTATTGCTGACATAAAAATGATCCTCTGTAATCCATCATCCAGCCTAGATTTCTTAGCACGGCTCTGTTTTGACTTCATTGCCAGACATAAGGCACTGAGGCACTGAAAGAACATGCCAGGTCATGAATTGGAACAAAGCACAAAGGATCCAGAAGTGTAAAGCTCCAGTTATTGTCAAAAGGAGATATTAGAGCCATAGTATGCCAAAAATTACAGATACCTGGATTTAAGGAAAATCACAATCTCTTGTTTTTTGTTGGCATTACTTACTGAAAAGAAAATCAATATGGTATTTAAATACAGCAGCCCATCTGGAAGCTTGCACTTACAAGTACTTGGGATATTCTTTAGCGTCAATGTCTAAATGTTTGTATTTCAAAAGCTTCATTTAAAAACTCCATTTCTGCACAAAAGAATTGTCAAAATACTTTATGATAGAGTAAACATTACATGTTAGCAATCCAAGAATAATACGTGGCAGGTTTTCCTTACCGAAGCCTGGTAACAGATGCAGATCTCTTTCAGTTCTCTGTGCCATTGCCGTTTCAGTATTTATTGTTAAATTGTGCCCACTTTCCTTCTGTTTTGCAAGTGTTTACTTTTCTTGGAGGGTCAGTACTTGGTAAAGGAAGGAAAATATTCTTGTTGGTTAAAAGCCATAAAATTATGGTTGAAACTTGATATATGAGCCCCTCTTGCCTTGACCATGCCTCGTACTCTGTTGAGAGAGGCCTTCTTAGCAAAGACATTTGCTAGAAACAGAAATACCCTTGATGCTTGCTTGAGTAAGTGTCCGTAGGTAGTATCTTTGACTAGGGGCAGAATCATCCTGAATGCTTGAAAAACTCTTCTGTGTTAAAATGCAGAAGACAGGCTCTGCAAGGGTGGAAGATCAACATGCCCAGAGGTGGCCTGGTGGAAAGAGGGCTGGAAGACAGAGGACAAGAGAGCCTCAAGCAGCGCTGTGCTTGCAACGGATGTGAGACAGACTGCGTCTGCACCGAGAGAGAACCGGGGGTGATGACACTATGTGGGCACGCGGGGTTGGCCATGAGTTAGGGAATGCTGCTCCTTAACAAAAGCGGAGATCAAGTAACAGGGACGCGGAGAGGCAGAGCCCAGCTGACAACATCCAAGAGCAGCTGCAACAAAGGTGGCTAAAACAGGCACTGTAAGGAAGGCAAATCATGTAGTAGTTCTAAATCCTCAGTGTTCAAATGTGCCACTCAGTACCCTGTTGGCTACCAGAGCTAATGTTGGCCACTGAATGATTTCATCCTCTTTGACTCCTGTGTTGCTACCTTGGAAACTAGCCTGGGAAGGCGGAGAGAAATATTTTGTTGAGTTTGGGATCCTTTGAAGAATGTGCTCCAGGGTACTGGGTGCTGCAAAAACATTGCAGAATTACCCCAGAGCGATGGAAGGGTATGGCAGGTGTTAAGCCTCAGGTTATCACAAGGTAAGATTCAACTAAAAGCCTACATTCACAATGACAGAAAAAAAGCAAAAGATGAAACAGGACGTGCACCTCTATTAAGGTTATACTTAGCAGTAAGTATCCTTCTTAACCGCTCCAATGCAGGACTAATTAGTTTCTTCATGGTGTACCCGTGGGTTCTTTTCCTTCTGATCCTGTTAAAGTTAAGGACTTGTATCTGCTCTAGGTCAAGGCATTCCCTGGCATGCAGCCAGCAAGTATATGCTGAGAGATTGTAGTATTTCGTTCTGCCCTTCCTGCATGAGGCTATTTCAAAAATGTTTCTATCATATCTCTCAAAAGACACATTCTTGGCTTTTGTTCTCAAGTCGATTTCACTAATTACAGTCTTGTTAAAATATTCTGGCATGACTTAGGCATTTTGGTAAATAATACAGATTCCTCTAAAAATATATACTGTGTATACAGGCTTTATAGTTAGTCCAATTGTAATGCTCAAACACAAACTGATCTTGAGGACAGGTTGACTGAAACTGTTGTTTTTTTGATGAACTTGAACAAGGAAAACCAAAGACTTTGCATGTGTGCTGGCCAGCTGGCTTACTTTTCTTTCATTCCTTTCTAGTATTAGCTCCCCTCCCCCTGCAAAAAGAGGTTGCCTTTTAAAAATCCACATTTTCAAACAGAAACCACATTATGGTATTTTTTGCAATATCTTTTTCAGGGAGTGATACAAAAATATATTGTGGCATCTTAGTATCACTATGAGAAAATGTTTGGCAGATGCTGGATTTTATTTGCTTAATTGGTTATCGACTATATATATTGCACAGTGAATGAAATTTGTTTTGTTTTCCATTATAGTTCGTCTTCAATCAGATGATGGTAATGAAAGCATTGAACAAATCGATGAAGACATAGCTGTGACTCAGAGTCAGGTCAACTTTATCTGTCCCATTACCCAGGTATGCTATCCCTGCTGCTGTAACAGATTGGGAAATCCTTATTTGTTACTCATCACTAGATTTTTTATTAGAAATTTGCAATTCTTATTAAAGATCAGGCACTATAAATTTCAGTCATCTTCAGAAAGAAGCAGTGTTGCCTAAAAACAAACCAAACCTGCATGCCATGCTAGACCTGAGCCCACAATTTGGATGGCAAAGCATGACTGGCAGACAGTTGTCCTGCTGCTTTCTGTAAAAATTTCAGATGAAGCAATTTCATGGGCATTATCAGTTCATTTAATTACAACCTATATTGATTACAGATGGAAATGAAGAAGCCAGTTCGAAACAAAGTCTGTGGCCATGTTTATGAAGAAGAGGCCATTCTCAAAATCATCCAGACTCGAAATCAGCAAAAGAAGAAAGTTTGGTAAGTTAACAAGAATGTGTGGAAAAGCTATTTGCTTTGCTGTGTAAGTGGAATTCTATTCCACTTGTTCTAGGAAATGTGTTTGGATTGGCAGGGCTACAGGAAGTAATACTTCAGTGTCTGCCCAAGTCACAGGCTTCCTATTAGTGCTCTGCACATGAAGAATCTTTTTCTTTCTCTTTTTTTCTTTTTTTTTTTTTAATGAAAACAATGCGCAAGGATATATTCAGGAAGTGTGGGGGAAGTCACAGCTATTCATGGTGTCTGCACAACAGAATCAAAGAGATTTTATGTAGCCATGAACAACAGAGAGGAACTTGAGCTTTGTAAAATGTAGTCGCTCCTTTTGTTCCCACTGTGTCTTTAGCAAGCCTTAAAGTTAATGAAAAAAGAATCTCTACTGTGTGCACTGTCCTCTGCAGTCATTTTCCAATACAATTGGAAATGAAAAATATTAAAAATAATGATAATCTTTAAATAGCACAGTTTAAATTAATTGTGTAGTTTCTCCTATAAAGCAGTAAAATAATTCTTACTTTACAACACAAAAGCAGCCTGACACTTTCTACTTAGTACATATTCTGTTGATTGAAAATATGTGAAAGTTCAATTATTATACCTGAACATTCTCCCTGGTAAGTTTCAAATTTGGGATGGTTTTAATTTTCCCCTCAGAAAATAAAAAAAGGGGAGGGGGTCAAGCTTTTCTTAGAGCAAGATTAGGGGAGGTGTTATATCCTCAGCACTGCTATTACCAATTTCATATTTGTTTATTCTCCCCACATAAACAAGATCTTCATAGTTGTGGATTGTGTTCAAAACTCACAAGTCATGGACAAGCTAGGGAGCAGGTGTGTAACAGCCTAAAACTATCACCCAACATACGTTTTGGAGTCAGAAACTGGATTTAAGCTATCCATGTCTAAATCATTCTTTCTGATGCTAAATCCATTGGAAAGGTGTCATAGTATTAAATATTGTGGTGGATCCAGGCTTTGACCACTGCTGATAAATTCAGTGGGTCAAGTAACTGAATTTTATTTTACTCATGAAGAAATTAAAGAAATTACTTAGTGAAAACATAGTAAAAAAACATGAAAGCTATATAAAATCCATCTCCAAAAGCTACACTATACCCAGACTGAAGTTTATTTGTGCAGTCTGAATCCTTGTGGTTCTGAATTTTGAGCTTCCAGCTTGCAGCCTTAGCATTTTACAGTAGTTTATTCCAGTGTGGCATAAAAGAGCAGGCACAGCAATAACTCTAAATTAAGACAGATTGCTTGACTTTTCTCTGGAAAATCTCACTGATCAGCTCTAATTTTAACCTTTTGCGTGTAAACGCAGTGAGGCTTTGAAAAACCATGGCCGTGGTGGGGAGCCAGGCCAGCGCACGCACTGAGTTCCTCCTTTGAGCAAACTCTTCTGCTCGTGTCACAGGAAGCTCCATCTCCATGTGAGGAAGAACTTCTTTCCTGTGAGGGTGACAGAGCCCTGGAACAGGCTGCCCAGAGAGGCTGTGGAGTCTCCTTCTCTGGAGATCTTCCAAACCTGCCTGGATGCCGCCCTGTGCCGCGTGCTCTGGGTGTCCCTGCTGGAGCAGGGGATTGGACTGGATGATCTCTAGAGGTCCCTTCCAACCTCAACCGCTCTGTGACTCTGTGTCGCCATGGGATGCCTTCTGGCTACTGCTACCCGAGTGAAAACTCCTGGGAGCAGAATCCCCTCTGCCCTTTCCCTGGAATCACCGTCCTTGTGTGTGGAGGAGTGACAGAAGCTGCTGTGTGCTCACACCAACGTGCCTATGAGCAGCTTTCAATGTATCCCCTGGATCTCCCTGGTGCACTTGGCAGCCCTCTGGCCCAACATCAAAGAGTCACAGAATGGCTGAGGTTGGAAGGGACCCCTAGAGATCATCTAGTCCAACTTCCCTGCTCCAGCAGGGACACCCAGAGCATACAGCACAGGGTGGCATCCAGGCGAGTTTGGAAGATCTCCAGAGAAGGAGACTCCACAGCCTCTCTGGGCAGCCTGTGCCAGGGCTCTGTCACCCTCACAGGAAAGAAGTTCTTCCTCACATAGAGATGGAACTTCCTGTGTTTTAGTTTGTACCCATTACCCTTGTCCTGTCACTATCTGCTCCTCAGCAGCCGCCCTCCACAAGGGCATCTCGCAGGGATAGACTTGTTAATAGATCCCTTGAGGCAATTCCTGCTTATCTCAGCTTGCCCACTGCTTTCCGCTGCCTGGGAGAGCATGCTAGTGCTTTCTGCTTGAAGGAGAAGTTTTATGGGAGGCTCTCTGAGCGCTTGTTATTCATTAATCTTGCACGTAATTATTGTCCTCCTGTTGTGTCATTGTTCTAGTAAGGTGATAGATGGAAAAATTGAGGCGCGGAGCAATGAAGTGATTTACCCATGACAAACACAGCAGGCTGTGGGCAAATACGGTATAAAAGCGATGACCGCTGACTAAAATCAGCAGCTCAGGCAAAAGTTAGTCCTAAGAGAAGTAAAAAAAAAAGCAGGAAAAGTGTAATTCCTAGCTGTGGGTACCATCTATGCATGTCTGGGCCTCTGCCAAAGGAAAATGACCTCTGGTCCCTGAATATCTTTCACCTTTCAAGTAATCTGCCTTTATCTGACTGCCCTAAGTAGATGTAAGCCATTTGTATTTGATCTTCATTTAGAGGCTGCTAATTTGACCCTGTCTCTCCTTTCTGCCCTTTCTCAGCTCATAAGAGGACTGACCAATTTTGACTCCAGCTAGATCTCCCACTGATTCACCAATTGGCCTTTGCCAGGCTCATCCTGGTTTATTTTTTCCCTTAGAAATCAGCTTCCCTATTTATCTACACTATATTTATCTCCTGCAGATCAATAAAGTCAGAAGCAGTCACTTGCAGTTTTTAGAGGACTTCAGAGGGAGAAAGCCACGTAGAAGGATTTCCGCACAGGCAGTTGGTGCGCATGAGTCCAGGCAAGGGCTCCATTTCTCACTGTGAGCTGTTGAGTCCCACCTGTTTGTCTAAACAGATTTATTTTTCCCAGCAGAGAGCTTGTGAAGAGCAAGAGAGGTAACAAGGAACTGATAGAGAGTGAATCTCATCTAAAAGCAATAAAGCAGCAGATGTTCTGTAAAAACCTCTATCTGACAAATACAATTCTTCTGATTTACTGGAGCCTCTCTTCTCTTTTTAACAGCTGCCCTAAAATTGGCTGTAGCCACACTGATGTGAAAAAATCAAATCTTGTGCCAGATGAAGCACTTAAAAGAGCGATTGACAATCAAAGGAGACAAAGATGATCAGCGCTGTAGAAGTCAGCTGGATACGCTGGTGCCACAGAGAAAATTTGTTACGAGAGGTCTTGTGAGATAAGCTGCTGATTGTAAGCAGGTTGTGTAACTGATTGTTATTTAAAGTGTTTCATTTATAGGCAAAGTTGAAGGTCTCAGCTGTAACTGAAAGCATTTTTAAACTGCCAAATATGTATAATTCCAGTTTAACTTGTTTTTTTTTTTTCCTTCCTGAAACTCTGAAAGCTGGCATTTGACAAATAAAATGTGTTTTGCAGCATTTAACCTTCCTTGTCAGTGTGCTAATCTCCTCAGCGTTTTAGAGGTGCAGGTTCTGCCAGCATTCAGTGAGAGTTTTGCTCAGGATTACAAATAGTTGTGTTGCTCCCTGGAACTGATGGGCAGATTCAGAATAGGACCCCCTGACCAGCCTTTTCACCAGTCCTGTGAGCGTTCCCATGTTTTAATACAAACCTCCAGAAACTTGAATAGCACTTGATTTGCTTTGGACACACAGAATTACCCTTGCCTTTAAAAATCTTGGACTCATTCTTATATTCTTATGATCCATCTCATGATCTTTATGTTCTTATGATCAATCTGCCATAATTTATGCTTGGCTTTTGAGATGCAGAAGCTTTATTTCAGGATTTGGGGACTTGAAGTTCCCAGGGAGGTTTACCTTAATACTGTGTATTAGGATATGACCCTTATTTACAAGTGTATTAATATATTAGTGAATAATATAATATATATAAAACATAGTAATGTTTTAAAATAAATTAAAATAAAATAAATTTTGTAGAAAATAGAAACCATACCCCTTGAACTGAGAGCCAATTAATCTCAAGTTATCTAAACCTCAGATATCCGTGCATTCAGGCACAGATCCAGCAAAAGGACTTAAACTTTGTGCCACTCAGTAGTTATCACCTAAATTGATCTAAAGACATGTAGCAGATAAGGCACCAGGGATATGAATCAGAAATAGCCATAGGTCAAAGGAGCTGCTTTGGTGGTAAGGTGGCAATTATCTCGACATATGTGAGGAAGGAAAGAATAAGTTTGGGGATCCCTACTGGGGTAGATGGTATTTTCCTAGGTCATTTTTTTTCTGAAATTACAAGCTGACATTTAGTGTTAAATGTGGCTTAGGTCTAGCTAATCCTCACTGTGGGATACTCCGAGAAGGGCTTTCCTTTATTAGACCATTATTAACCCCAATTGCACTTGGAGTGCAAACCACTTCAAACTGCAATTGTCATTTTGTAATTGAAGAATAGTAATCTGTAAATCAATTTTATAGCAGAAAACGGGAAATGAATTATTATTATTAGCACTGAGCTTTTGTATTCAAAATATTTCACAGGAGTTAACTGGATGATTGTTATAATGTGGTCTAACCCTAAGGTCCACCTTTAAATGCAACAGTGATCACGAGTGCTTCTGCCAAGCCCAAAGGCCCAATCTGAAATACTGGAAAGAGCCCGGACTGGTATAAAACAGTATATATTTGCCTATGTGTTTATGTGTGAAAATCAGGCCCTTTTATAGACAACTGAGGTCTCAAGCTGGTAACTTTGCAGAAGACGATTCACTGATTTTCAGGGAACTAATGCAGTTAAATACCAAAAGGAAGAGCTCTAGGTGTAATGTTTGTCTAAAAGCAGAATGTCCTAAACTGCTCTTAGGCTTTTCTTGCAAGCTGAACACACAGAAACAGAAATGTTTGTGAAGCCCTGGTTAAACCATCTCTGCAGTTCTTGAGAGGGGTGTGTTCATGCAGCTCTCATGGATCTAATCTAATCTAATCCTTCGCAGTTAATCAGGCTCCCAAGTTTGCAAAGATGCAAAGATGTATACATTTCCCACTGGCCACAGCATTACACCTCAGTCTCATTCACACAGGAGTCTTGAATGTGCCTTCGAATAACACATAACCTAATAAATGCAAAATTGTGTCTAGATTAATTTGTAGCTGCAGAGTGGCGGCAGCGTGGGTTGGTTTGCCACGTGTGGTGTTTGCACCGACAGCCTTGGATAGCTACACTGCCGATACCATCAGTACCCTCGTGTTCAAAGGGGAACACTACAAGTGAGATTATAAGTGTGACAGTTATAATTCTTTACCATATGTTAAACAGAGAGGGCTCAACCCCCAGCAGTGTCAATGGACCTAGTGGAAGCTGCAGACACTCAGCCTTTCTGCATTAACTAACCCCCAGGTAAAGAGTGAGCTGCCTGGTTCAGATGATGCAGCTGGGAGAAATACCAAACAAATCTGAAGCAACACTTCAGAAGAGAAGAAAACAGCCAAGCGCTCATTTATTTCCTCTGTGAGTGGAAAGGTATTTTTGGATGTTCATATTCCTGCCTGCCACCACAGGATTTTACCTGCTTCCTTTACCGACCTGGGCCAGGCACCACGTGCAAGGAAACGTGAGCAGCAGCTGCAGAACACTGCCCAAATCCTTCCGGCTCCTGCTGCAAGAAGCAGACTGGGCTTTGGGCCTTGGCAACAAGTATGTGCCTTGCTTTAATAATAATTATATAGGAGGTGGAGATGTATGTGCATTTAAGTGGTGATTATAGGTTTTTTTTATCATTGGAGATGCCTCTTTTCAAGTATGACTAGGGCCATATTATACAGAAGAAGACAAATATTTGATGCACTTACCTGAGCACCGCTGACTAGAGTACTTCGCGCCCATCCAGATCAGTGATGCACTGCATAGATTTTCAACTGCTGCAGAAAATTGCCTTTATTTATAGAAACCCATGAAGTTCTGCTCCCTAAAATGTTTGGCCTTTCTCAATCTAATTTATGTCATGACATCCAAGGAACTCCAGGTAGGAACGGTGAATTTCTTTCTCTGGACCTGGAATTTGAGCCATCTAGTTGATCTTCCGTGTCTGGTTTGCTCGCATTGTGGGTGCTCACAAGTAATTTTCCAGCTGAAATTGAAATATGATGGACATTATCATTAGCTCGACCTGCAGCTGGCACTCTACTGGGCAGAAAGGCAGAGCTGCCTCGGCAATCAGGAAGGCTGCCCTGCCCGTCAAGTGACTTTGTGATGGAAGTTACAAAATGCCATCGATTCCTTGGGGTGGCTCTTTGTAGTCTGTTGGCAGCTCTCTGCTCTTTGACTTGCAGAGGTTACGGCTTGTTATGCAACGTGGCCTCCTTCTTCAGATGTGGTCCGTGTTGTGCACAAACTCTGCACCACAGAGAGAGCTTGAAAGAGTTAAAGAATAAAAATGAAGTGTCTGATGATGAATAAGCTGATCTGTGTGATTCACAGAAGTGGAAACTCAACAGCAGTTAAAGCTTCAAATCTTAATCTGTCTTGGCTATAAGATATCATATGTAAACACACATATGTTAACAGTTCACAGAGTAGTTTGTGTCTCATTGTTTGACGTCAGGAAATTTTGCAATAATATTTAAGGAAAGAAAGTTTCCTTTTTATTTTTTTTCCATGAGGTGTGCTTTACAAACACAGAAAAGCTAAATGGTTAGCACTGAAACACACGAAGGATCTGTTTCTTCCAGAGAAGTTCCATGTAGCATTTCAAGTGACTAAACAAATGTGTGATTAAACATTAAAATAAATAAAAGGCAAAATAGGTCCATATGCAAAGGCTTTCAGTGGTACCCTGAGGCATGAGCCATTAACATGGTTCTCTCGCTAGAACAGATTATCCCAGTCAAACAGAATTCTCCATTTTAAATATAGAGACTCTCTGTGAAGTTTTCAAGTGCTGGGACCGCAAAGTATAAAGATAAAAACTAATCAGGCAGACATCTCATGGAAGATTTAGCACACTTGCGCTGAAAGGAGCACACAGTGCTCTAAATCAAGGATATATTCATCATTACCACTTCTGAGCTGTGATCTTATTCACTCTGGAAGAATCAAAAAGACTGGGCTAAGTCAGTGTTCCCTTGAGAAATACCCGGAGCAAAAGCAGGGGCTGCAGGAAGTGATACCGATGACTCAACGGCCAAGGCCAACACGCTGCCTTATTTCAGACAATGTCCTCTTGGATATACTCATGTTTCCTCATGAGTGGCTGATGACAAAGGTCTTACCTACCTGCGGTCACAAGCACCTCATGACGTTTTTCTCAAGAATAGCTCTGGTGCTGTGGCCACAACTCAGTATCCACTGTGCAACTCGATTAACTTCCACTGCAGTTTCATGTGAGTGTTCATCCTGCCCACAAAATCTCCCACAGAACCTCCCACCCTGAGGTTCTCTGCAGCATTAACTGGACACTTCACTAATGTGTCGTGCTCTGTTACACAGTAAAAGCACAGAAAAGCCTAGCAAGGATTTTCTTGGAGTGGAAAATGTTTTAGAGCAATCTACAGAGCCTTCTTCCTTTCTCCTTGCTATAGCCTTTAACTGATGGCTTCTCATTACAGGTACAGATTATTCTGCAAAAGAATCAGTCATCAAAGGGGTTTTTTGTTTATATAACGTTCTGACTGCAAATAGTGACTCCATATCATGCATTTTACATATTTATATATACATACATGTATATACACACACACACACATAAATATACACACACGTGCATATATATGTATATATATTTCTATGCAATCATTCCTACATAATCATTTATATCTGGTCAAAAAGTCTTTACCATCGGTATATATTATCTCACAGATACATGGTCACAGCAATGCTTGGAGAAGAATCATACACATAGATGCAATCAGATTTCGTGTGGCAGTCCATAACCTTAAGAAGTAAAAATAGGAGATTGAATGTTAATCAGGTATAAATCTGGGATGAACAAAAACCAGATGATAGTAAATACCCATGCATGTGCTAAACTATGTGATGCAGGAGTAATCCCGTTGACTTTATGGGTCTGCATCGAGGTGGATAGATAGGAACCGTGTTTCATCATTTCCAAACACTGCGTGAGATGGAGCAGCGGGGCTGAGGAGCCTCCGTCACCTTTTCAGGTGCTAGTCCCGACCCGAGCACCGAGGCCGAAAGCATTTATGTGCCTCACGTTGCAAGGGCAGCTGCCCAGAGGCAGCGTTTGCCTGTGAACCGGTACAAACAGCCTCTTCAGAGCGCGCACGGGAAGCGAGAGACGCTCACGCACTGCCCACTTGTGCAATCAGCTTCTGAAGAACGAGCAGGATCTGAGGCTGGAAACCTGAGCCTTCACACATCCTTCAAGTAACAGAAGAAGCCTTTAATCCACAACGAAACAAAGTCAGGAGGTGCTGCTCATGAGACTCCTTGGACTTGATAACAAGGGGCTTATCAAAAGGGAATCATTTAGATTTCCTAGGAAGAGCAAGCCTCAGAACAGCTTCTGTGAAGGCTTGAGGGGAGCCATCAGAGCATCATTACATTTCAGCTTGTTTGATGTCCCTACGTGCCTGTCATGTGTTTTATATCTTAATTTTGGATCTGCCACTGAATTCCAGAACGCCTCAGAACGGCTGCATGCCTATCCTAGATGTGATTCTCTTGGGTAAAACATAACTTGTAAGCTCTCCGTCACCTGCTCACACATCTGCACTTCAAGGATTTCCCAGGCAGGCCGATTCCACTGTTGTAGGCTATAGACAAAATATTTGCTGGTTTTAAATTGCTGGCTTGAAATCTAGTAGTCATTTAAATATCATTACATAGCTTGAGCTTACTTGTAAAATAAAGATGAAATATTTGTGTGTCACGACTCTTCTCATCTGGTAACTAAAATGATGAGTTTTTAGTTTCTTCCCATAGCAAGCATCTGGTTTATTTATAAGTGGCCTAATCTAATACAGACTTACTCTGGGTATCCCCAGAGACATGTTATCAAAGTAACCAGACCTGTCCCAAGCACTTGGGACGTGGGGAGATGGTTACACAATTCTCATTGCCTCCAGCTGTTCCAGTTACAGAGAGAAAGGGTCAGAGAAGTGGAGCAGCGGAGATTATTTTGTGAGCATCCAAGGAAAAGCAGCCAAGGAAAGGGCAGGAAGGGGCTGATGGTGAGACAGGCAGATGCTTGAATACCACATAACAAAAATTCCCTCAAATGAAGTAATACATCAGGAAAAGGGAATGCGAAAAGCATGTGAAAGCATGACCACCAAAAATATCTCCAGCTTCTGCAGTCTCCATCTAGTCGCTGCGATAGCAGGGCTCATCTGTTTTAAAAATAAAGATATATATGTGTGAAGAGGAATCACAGGATGGTTGAGGTTGGAAGGGACCTCTAGAGATCATCTTGTCCAACCCCCTGCTCCAGCAGGGACACCCAGAGCACGTGACACAGGGCAGCTGTAACGTGGGTTGGGAAGATCTTCAGAGAAGGAGACTCCACAACCTCTCTGGGCAACGTTCAACCTACCTTGCCGTGACCCTGGCCAGTATGTGCTGGGCAAGACCGTTTCCTTTCCTGTCCGTTCCTGGGACATCTCAGAACTGTGTTTTACAGCACTATCCATCTGAGATGAGCGAGGTGGCCCTGCTGTATTTGGGAGGGCTATTAACCTGTTGAGACTCAAACCAGAGCTGGGAACTGCCAACACCACTGTCCAACTTCTGTCATACCGTATGGCAGCCCTCAGAAATATCCTTTTTAAACATCTTGTAAGGGAGCAAAGAGGCCCCATGGATCATCCCAACCCAACCCAGGAACTCATTGCAAAGAGGACTAGCCAGTGCAGAAGGTGCCCACACACAGTAGCAATGCCCAGGGTACCTCCAAAGCCCTCAAAATGAAGATAAAAGATGCTGGGGCTCATTGCGGCTCACCGAGCAGAGCTGAATTTCTTCCTTCACGTATGCCAAGCATGAGAAAAATCTTTCTGGGCTGGGGGGAGAGATGAAGTGACAGAGGCTTGTGCAGGGAAAAGAGGGAAGACGTTGGTGCCTTTTGATTTCAAGAGGAAACTAATGAGGGAGGATGCTGGATGCTGAGAGGCCTGCGGAGCGTCTGCGATGCCGTGGGAAGCGTGTGCCAGCCCCGCATCCCGCAGGAATTCCCCAGCGCGAGGGCTGCAGACAGCTCTGCAGTCCTGCCCTCCCGCGAATTCCTCCGTGTCTTCTGCACTGCTCCGCCACAACGCCCGCTCCCCCCGCCAGGCTCGCGTGCAGGCACTGACGTATATGGCTAAAAGAGGGACGCGCTTCAGTCCGCTGAGTATCCCCGCGCTCGGCAGGCTCATTGGACAGTCATCCTTGGTATCCTTTTGCTATATATATATATATATATATTTTCCAAATCAGCCAAAATGAGAGGGAAAAAAAAAAGAGAAAAAGCAGCAGATGGGGAATCCCTTCTCGCTGGCTCTGCCGCATGTGCTGGAGGGATTGGTGGGGAGCGGGTGCCGCGTGTGGACCTGCCCTGGAAATTCACACTCAAAACTTAACTTATATAAGACCGACAAAATGAACATCCCTGATTTGCTTAATAATTAACCCGTCGTGGCCACTACATATCTATTCATGATATTAATGCTCTGAGTATTTTAGAAAACTTTTAGGGATGTGGGATGAGGAGGGGGCATTTCAAGGATGAACCTCGGGAATCCGTAGATAGTGGCATCTCAAAGGCAGTGTGTGGGGCCAGGCATGAGCAGTTTAATGATGCAAAATCCTGCCAACTAAACTGAACCTGCAGTGATGTCCCAATTAGAGGAAAAAAGTCCAGGAAAGGAAAAGTAAAACAAGCCTGATGGATAATCATCAGGCATGTATTATCCATGAGAGGGACGAACGGAATGAGCCTGCTTTGGGAGCTGCGGTGAATTGCTCAGGAACTATCTGCAGGCATTAATAAAAGCACATTTTTGAAAAGGAAAAAAAAAAAAAAAAGGAAAATGCAGCCCCTGGGATATCCCTTTTTGGCATATGCATTTCGTGTTTAAATGCATTAATGGGACTGCTATGCTGTGAGTCATCCAGCACAAGAGTTTCATGTGTTTCTTAAAATACACCAGGAGTAGCTGAAGGCATGCACGGCTTGGCAGCGCACTTATCCTTGGGGAATCGCAGCAAATACCTGAATTCCTGCAGCCGCCCGCTCTAGCAACGGCGCGACCCCATCCACCCCCGCCGTTTGCACGCGCCGGCACCGCGGCTTTCAAGATGTGCCGCAAAAATGACTCCGCAACTGAGGGAAGAGAAAAAAAAAAAAAAAAAAACGGGATTCCCTGCACTATTATGCATTTCCATGCCAGCCTCAGCGCCGAAACTGTGCGGATTCGCACGGATGTGAACGGCGGCGCTGGCCGCAGTTTCCCTCGGAGGACTCCAGCCAAAACTGCAGCCCTCCACGCTCGTTGCGGGGCTCGGTTTTGCCCGCGTTATACCCGCGCCGGGCCCCGGC
>JAWLRI010000873.1:153451-250666 GCA_034781795.1 Crypturellus tataupa
AGGTGTCGCGCGCGCTCAGCGTCAGCTCCGGCCGCGAGCTGCGCTGCAAGGTGAGCGCCGCGCGGGCGCGGGGGGGATGCGCAAAGCCCGTCCCGACGGGCCGCCCGCGGGGAGGCTGCCGGGCGCCGCGCACGGTCACCTCGGAGCACCCGAAAGACACTTAGCGGATAGGAGCGGCTTTCGGGTTTCTTTCTTTTCCCTTTCTTTGTTTTCTCAGCATAAAAGTAGCAGCGCTTTAGCTGCGCTTGCACGCCGGGGAGGGTGTCGGAAGCGGCGCGGGCGCCCGTCCAGCGCCCCGCGCGTTGTTTGGGGAGAGTTGCTATGCGAGCGGCCGCTCTTGACGCTGGGTTTTGCTCCGCTTTCCTCCTCACAGGTGTTCCCTCTCAAACACTACCAGGACAAGATCCGGCCGTACATCCAGCTGCCGTCGCACAGGAACATCACCGGCGTCGTGGAGGTGATCCTCGGCGACACCAAAGCCTACGTCTTCTTCGAGAAGGACTTTGGGGACATGCACTCCTATGTGAGGAGCTGCAAGAGGCTGCGGGAGGAGGAAGCCGCCCGGCTTTTCAAGCAGATCGTCTCGGCTGTAGCTCATTGCCACCAGTCGGCTATCGTGCTCGGTGACCTCAAGCTCAGGAAATTCGTCTTTTCTAATGAGGAAAGGTAAGCGGTTCTTGGGCGGCAGCCCGTGCGAGGGAGTGGATGGGGTGAAACACAGTGTTCTGGGGCAAATAATATAGCAGGGAGTGGAATTTGCCAGGTGAACCAGGTGTCCCTACAAAGGATCCCGGCATTACGTGTGTGCAAGAAGTCACAGACCTCATTGGGCTGCCAGAGTTGAGTGACGAAGCGGAGGACACTCAGCGTGAGCTCCGCGAAGCTGGGCTGGGCACAGGGACATTCTTGGGAGTGCTCCGCAGTGCCAGGTGCCACATAGACACCCGTGCCGATCGCGGAGCGTAAAATGACTCAAAGGCTCCGAGCGCCTGAGAAAGGCAGCTCGGGCACTGGGCACGAAAGGGAAAACAGCTCTGCCCTGGCAGCGGTGAGAGGGAGGAAGCCCCATTCCTGGGGCAGGAGAGGAGCCCCCAGGAAGGGTCTTCCCTAGTCGCTTCTTATCAGGGGTGCATTTCTAAGGAAAGGTTTCCTGTGCCCTTTGAAGCTTTTCTGTCTCTTCCCTGTTGGTGCTTTGTGTGCCCGTGTCCGCACGGATGAGGGCACGCACAGGAGCAAGGGCATTGCGTGGTTAAATGTTTCTTGGGGAGTTTTTCTCTTAGGGAAAAACACCAAAGTAAAATTTAGTGCGAAGCGTAGATCTAGGGAGGGATGATTCTAAGCCTCCTTGCTGAGAAATACTTTCCTGATTACTTTTTAATTTTAGATGTGGGAGTTACTTCATGTTTTCCGTGTGCGTTTGCTGCTCTCCTGCTCCCTCCTTCACACGGCACAGCCACAAATGGGGTCTAATAAGCAAAGCTGACGTTGATTAGGTGCTTATCCCATTGGCGGCTATAATAAGTAAAAGCTTTAATGCAGTTGTGCTTAGTCTTATGAGACCTGAGGTGCTGGTAGAGAAGCAGAGGGAAATGCATGTTTTTTTTTTTTTTTAACTTGACTGATGCTTCTTAAAGTAGCTTGAGGAGTAACGTATGAATCTGATAAGAAAATTAACCAGAACGGCCCCTCTGAAACAGAAACAACCGTATGTTGACATGCAAAGAAAGTAATTCTTTTGAAGGAAGCAATTGCAGCTTTTCCCGCCCATAATGAGATGAAACTTTTGTTGAAATGTTAGATTGCACACAGTCTTGCTAATTTAGAAATGTGCGTTGCACAGGCAAATGTCATGTGCATCGAATTTGGCAAGAAGAGGGTTAAGCAACGCGCGGCAGACTCCTCGGCTCGCGAGCACAGGTGCAGTTTCAGCGCCGCAGCAGCCAATCGCGGGCCCGCCGTCCGCGTTGAGTCATATTTTCCGTTTACAGAACCAATGGGTATTTTGCATTACAACAGGAGGTCACCTCGAGGACAGGCTGCAGTTAACGCGTTTACACCCCGGCAGCCGGCGGGGCAGAGCGCAGCCCTCCCGGAGCACGTGAACGGCTCCTTGATGCGCTGCGAGCGGAGCAGGGGGTCGGGGTGGACCCCTCTGGGCGATGCAGCCCTTGCGATGGTCCCCAGCTGGCAGGGGCAGAAAATAAAGGATGGGGAGGTTCGAGGGTGACCCCGGGCACAGAGGAGACGTGGACTTTCGGTCTGGGAGGCCGCGCAGCTGGGCGCTGTTTGCTCAAGGCGCGCGCCGGCCTCGCAGCGCTGCTCCTCGAGAGCCCGTGGTGCTGCACGCGGCGTCGCCACCCGTTGCCAGGCAGGGAGCTGTGGTTGCCCCAGTGGGCGGCTTTTCCTTCTTAAATCCATACCTGGCTTCCCCTGGCGCCCCTTGGTAACATGCCTTTCCTGTGCCCCCTAGGACACAGCTGCGGCTCGAGAGCCTGGAGGACACGCACATCATCAAGGGCGAGGACGACGCGCTCTCCGACAAGCACGGCTGCCCCGCGTACGTCAGCCCCGAGATCCTCAACACGACGGGGACCTACTCGGGGAAATCGGCCGACGTGTGGAGTTTGGGAGTGATGCTCTACACCCTGCTGGTGGGACGCTACCCCTTCCACGACTCGGACCCTAGTACGCTCTTTTCCAAAATCCGTCGTGGACAGTTCTGTATTCCCGACCACGTCTCTCCCAAAGCCAGATGCCTCATCCGCAGCCTGCTGAGGCGGGAGCCCTCTGAAAGACTCACTGCTCCGGAGATTTTGCTTCATCCTTGGTTTGAAGCGGTCTTGGAGCCTGGATATACAGACCAGGAAACGGGAACTGCGGATCAAATCGTTCCAGAATATCACGGAGACAGTGATGATATTAGTTCCTTCTTCTGCTAATCCTGAAAATCTCAAAAAATCCATCACAATTCTCACACACGGCATCTTCTTTTTTTTTTTTTTTTTTTGACTTTTCCACGTTGCAAACTCACAGCATCTTAAAGTGCCAGTATGGTCAGAAAAGTGACCTTGTGTGAAACAAATGTCAAGCTGTAGACCCGCTCCCTGAGCCTCAGCCGGGTCCCCCGCTGCTCGCGTTGCTGGTGGGTCCCTGCCGCCGGCCCTGGAGGACCCGCACGGGAGCCACCTGGCTCCTCTCCGGCCTCCTGCGTCCTCCTAGCTCGCTCGGGATCGCAGAGTCGGACCACCGGGCACGGAAGAGGCACAAAGGCAACTCTTGGGGTTCCCCATCCCCGCTGGTGAAGCGGTGCAGGGGACGCGAGGCGCCTTCCTACCTGAGCAAATCTGACAGGAATCGGGAAAAAGGGGGAATTGACTTGGAGCTTCTGACCGCAGGAGGGAAGGAGGTTGCAATCCGCCATGTCAGGCACCTGCGTGTGGCTCCAGCCGACCGAGTCTTCCCTTGGTGAGGAACATGAAGCTGTTAAAGGTCCCTCCGCAAGACAGATCATAGCCCGATCACTGCTGTGACTCTTCGTGACAGAGCAAACAGTTGATCTCACAGCTGGATCCCCTCTGCTTTCATTTGCCGAACGTGCGAGCGTTTGAAGCGAACTGCTTAAGCCTAAAGCCGCCACGGCATATTCCAGATCATCCTATGCCTTCAGTGAGCTTTGTGAGTAGCAGCTCCTGTCAGCTCCGAGTGCCAAAACATATCCGTTTACTACAACGTAACACTATGGGGTGGGGCGCCTTCCCTCGGGAAACGCTGATAAGGGGCGTCTTGTACAGTACGTGTGAACACCGCCGTGTTGTCCCACAGGCTCAAGTCTTTAAAACATCACATCTCCTCTCCTTCTCCCTCCGCCACCCCCGGAAAGGTAGTCTTAAGCATAAAAGAAAAATCTCTCAAGAGCCTTAGTTGATTATTCTGGTATGTTGTTTGCCTCCAACTGCGTTATTTTTACCCCCCGCTGAAAAAAAAATTTTTTTTTTGCATGGTTATTCATAGTCTTTCCAATGTGGAGAATGAATAGATGGAAATCATTAGCTGCCTGGGTTGGGGTAAGTCAAGCTTAGGCCTGCCGAAAGAAATTCTGCTTGTTTTCCCGTTGGCGGCCAGTGCAGAGGGCCGCCCGTTGGCGCTGGGTGGCTGGGGACTGGCCGCTGGGCCCTGCTGGGCCCCGCACGCGGGGGGATGCTGCGTATACCTCATGGACCGTGTGCTCTGTACATACCTTCCTGGACGGGGTGGGGCGGGCGGGTTCTTTTTTGTGTGTTTTTATTTTTTTTTCTTCGTTTCGTCGTACTTTGTCCTACTAAGAGGTGTCGAAGAGCAATTTAATGTGAATTACTGTTGGCAATACTAACTTGACAGAATCATGAGCATTAAGAGCAGGGCGGCCGCCGCTCTCTGTTGCACTAAACCTCTCATGATTGCTTGACATTTGTATCTGTGATACAGTTTAACCCTCCTCCAGAAAGCAGTACCTTTGTATATATTGGTGGAAGACTCTGCCACAGAAAAGCTAAAAACACTATGTCCAACTTGTACATACGTGTATATAATATCATGTGGAAACCTGGCTGATATAGTCTGACCTGTAGAAAGTTTTAATAAACTCGTTTCATAACGTTGGTCCCTGCTCCTTGCGCCGCATCCCACTGCCCGGGAGGGTGGGGTGACCTGTACCAAGCAGCGCTGGACAAGTCCTGGGAATGGGGACACGGCGGGTGGGGAGGGCAGCATCTGTCCCCACTGCTCCAGGGGTGGACAGGACCCTATTTTTGGGGCAAACCAGAGCCGTGGCTGCTGCGTTTCAGTTGCCAAACCGTAGCCCACAGCAGTGGGAGCTGCTTCTCCTGGTGTCTGGGATCTCCAGGGCTCTGGAGAGCAACAGGATCGCAACTGGGCACTGACGGAGCCATCCTTGCCATCCACCCTGTGCGGTGAGATCATCCTGAGCAAGCGGTGAGGAGGGAAAGAGGCTGCGTTTTTATTTATACTTTGCCTCATGTTTAACTTTGTCCTTTTGCTTGAAATCTGTCTGCCGGAGCAACTGCTTCCAGGCAAGTGTTGGAGCCAGAGCAACGCTCGAGAGGCTCTCCCTATATTTAGCCGGTGAGCTGAGAGCAGGAAGAGGGACGAGGTACCTGGCGGGTGACAACGCCAAGCAAAGCTCACTCCTTGCTCCAGGGACACAAGGTGCCTTCACTCCCACTGCAAGAATCCAGCCGTCTATGCAGTAAGCTTATTTTCTTAGCACTTGCTGAGCGAATGTCAAGCACTAAAATATCTCGGGTTACTTTGCTGAAGTTATTCTTGCAAGAGAGGTAAAAATACATGCGTCACATAGGCCGTCTGATTAAATTACCCCCTGCCCCGCCACGCTTCAGGGCTTGGACAGGAGCCCTGAGGCATCTTCTTCAAACAGCTGCGTGTTTTGGTAAAACCCTGCAAACTTTCAAACCCCTGCCTTTTTTTCCCATTCCGGTCTGCAGTTCAGTCACCCTCAGTAGGTGAATGTGTAGGTCACCCCATGACTTCTTTATTTCACATGAGCCACACTGCAGAGCAATTAAAATAAATGCCAAACTGTAGTAACATCTGCAAGCAGCTTCTGTGTTGCTTTAGGGATTATCATGCAACATCCGTTTGTACAGCAGAATAAATTGCTAATGCTTCGTAACCCCATCGTTTGTATTATTGTATACAAGGTTTCAGAGCATGTTGAAAGAGCAGTATATTAAGTGATTAAACTTTGATGGTGGGTGTGAGAACTTTGATTTATGCAATGCATACATTTCTTTTTGAGAGAGTCATAATTTGTCTATTTTTAAATGGTCCTTTTGGACAAGGAATCTATAGAAATTTCTCAATTTCTCTCTCCTGGCTGGTCACCGCTTCGGTCCTGCACTTGCAAGGCGTCTGAGAAATGCCTGGAGCCTTCAGTCATCATTTTTTTCTGCTGAAAGCAGAAAAAGAAGTTGAGGTTTTCACTGCTTTCCAGCTTCCATCCTAAAGCAGCACCAAGCTGCCTCCCAGCCAGGATAACCCTTACTTCATAGATATCTATCTCCGTTGACTCTAAATTGATGCTTAGGTTGCATTTTAGGTCTCAGTTCAATGATTTTTTTTTTTTTAACAAAGTCACGGCAAAATGTCTAAATTAGCCTGCTCTTCAAGCGCCAGGTAAAACAGCCAGCTCAGCACACTCTGCTTTAAGGTCAACGTTTCTCTGCCAAGCAGGTGATACCGCTGAGGTTACATGCAGCTAATTAAGAGATTATTCATGCAGTTTCAGATTTACCTACACTAAAACACGGACAAATTTTAGGAGAGCAGCTTCAAGTCAGTTTAGGACACTTCTGCATCAGTGGGTTACTGAGGAAAGGCAGGAGGAAGGAGATCTCCTTTGTGAAGATGTGCAAGGTGAAGATCCCTGCGTTGGCTGACTCTCAAAGCTAGGGCAAGGCTCTTTCCTAGCTCTGCGTTAATGGATTATGAGGAGGCCTGAGAGGGAACTTTAAACACAGATACTGTTCAATCTGTCCCAGTGTATTCTGCCAAGAAAAATCTCTCCAGATTCTCTCTTTACACAAAAGGATATATACATATATAGACAGTCACTTTTTTCATCCTCTGGCATTCTGGCAGAAAGAAAAAAATGTTTAGCATTATGTCACTGCATAGATTTAGCAGCATGAAGAAATATCCTATGCAAATGATTCTTAAAAATATAATGTTTTCTTTAGAGCATTGACGAGAATAGCTTGACATATAACCACATTCTGAATTAGTCCGTTGCAAAGGAAAAAAAAAGTCTCTGCTAAATGAACCGTCTTTCCATTGTTGGTAGAACCATCATAAAATCTGCAGTATCTTTTATGACAATTCCTCCCTAACTTAAAAAATCCTGTTCCCAAAGTGAAATTCATAAATCGTATTTCGACTAGGATCAATTTTTGCTAACACAAAATTGAAAATCCTTCAGGATATGAGTTCACAGCAGAAACTTTTTTTTCCCTTTTTTTTTTTTATTGGACGCAGCCATTTAGAAAATGCCTCAAAGAAAACTCATTAGTTTTCATTGCGCTGTACGTATTTATTTACAGTATTTAACCAGCTAAACAAGCTAATGCGCAGCACTTCATTTCCTAATTTGGCTTTGAAGCCGTAGCAGCAGAAGTATCAATTACAGCCTGTCAAATGCAAACATTAACATAACTGTATGAAGCAATCATGTTTCTAACAACAGCGAGCGCTGCCCAGAGGACCAAAATAAATAAAATCCGCCGGGCGAGAGGCAGAGCTTTCCTTCCCGGCGGCGGCGGTGCTGGGGCTGTGCCCCGCAGCTTGATGGCTCCGAGACGTGACAGGGCGACCCGGGACACGGAGGGACCCTCTGCCCAGCGTTCCTTGTGCAGGGTGGTCGTGAGGACCTCTCCTGCGGTCACAGGCTTCGGTCAGCAGCAAGAGCCGAGTTCGAAGAGTTATTGGTGGAGATGTTCTCGGTGGCTTCGCTTAGATTTGACTCCTCTTGCGCAAACTGCAGATTAGGAAAGGATTAAGTAACAGCAGTGTGGCTGGAGTATTACACACAGCGCTGGCGCTTGGCCAGGGAATGTAGCATGCAAAAGCCGGCGTTGCCTAAGAAATCAAATATAGCTCTGGCCACCACAGAAAATGACTCTTCCCCACCACCACCTAAGGTGGTGGCTCCATTTCTCTTGTGTCACCCTGCGCCTTGCAGCAGAAAATTGTTCACTGCAGCGCTTTTTTTTTCCCCCTTTTAACTTCCAGGTAGTGACAAAGCCATAAACCATGTAGATGAATCACTGAAATCGTGAACACGACTGAGAGCAAAGCCACTGCTGAGAGTCATGATCCTCAGCTGGTTTCGTGCTCTCGACGGGCTTTGAGGGCTGCCTGCTCTTCTCCGTGCCCTGTGATCGACCAGGGGAAAAGTATCAAAAAATGGTCTGGCGTGAAAGGGCTGCTTCAGAATCTCCTTTTTTTGCTTTACCAAGGGGATGTGGAAGCCCTTGTCTGGGCAGTGGGGCTTGCTGCGTCCCCTGCACCAGGGATGCTGTGCTGCATCTTAGCCTTCCTCCCAGGACTCTGGCCATCCACATGGGACTTCTTGCTTTTGATCTTCTCTGTGCTTTCCAGCACTCAAAATCCCAGGGCAGCGAGTTCCTGGTTAATCCTGGTGCTACTTGCTCAGGCTCAGTCGTCTGGGAAGAGGTTTGGCAGGTTTGGCTCCAAAGCCAACCTCCAAGGAGACAACCAGGCCCACCTCCGCCAGCGACGAAGCCCTGGGGTGACGGGGAGTGCAGCCCAGCACACAGAAAGGCTTAATCAGCAAACTCATGGCATTTTTTTATCACGAGTCTTGTGATCCTTAATATATCTGAGACCGCTCCACTGGGGTTAATGATCTCCAGGAGAGCTCCGGCTTTCACGTGGGAAAGGAAGGCGCACGGGCTCCGGTGGCTGCTGGAGCGGAGGGAGGCTCCGAGGTGACCCTGGGAGGTCCCTGTCCGTCCCCCGCGTCCCGGCTGGATGCGGGGGCTGCGCGAGCGCAGGCTGAGCGCTGCCCTCCTGTCTCAGCAGCTGGCAACACAATAAATTGAAGAATTAGGGCGAAGTCAGCAAATAGCTGCCTGCGCACAGGCGTGAGGTCGGAGGAACTGCCCTCCTCCTTCTGCGGCCCAAGGTCCTGACCCCCGAACGTTTTGCTAGATCTCGGCCGAAACTCGGCTGTTTCACAGGACATGGGACCCCTGGGCGGGAGAGCTCGAGACGGCCAGGCCGGAGCTGCAGCGGCGGCCGCCCGTGATGCACATCCTGCTCACGCATGTGGCCGTGAGTCAGAGCCCCAAAGGAAGAGGCCTCTCCCGGCGATAGGCACGGCGCTGCCGGCAGCGCTGCGTGGCCGCTGATAAAGGCGATGGCCGCCCAAGGCCTCCCTCCACGAAACGCGCTCGCCTGCTGAGGCCTGCGGCACCGCCACGCCGCTGTTTGGCCCTCGGGGCCATGTGGGAGCTCGCCCCTCGGCATGGGGACCCCTCAGAGCAGCGGGACTGGCCCAGAGTTGCCGCCTGGCCTGCATGGCCCCAGCAGATCCACCCCGCTGCGGGGCAGGGACCCCGGGAAGGCCGTGCAGCCTCCACCCCTGCTCGTCCCGCCGGCCTGACCCCGGTTTGCTATCTTCAGCAGCGGTCAGCTGCTCCCGCCCCAGGTGCTAATCTTGCTCGGGCGCTGGGACAGCTGAGAGATGATCCGGACACCTCCCCGCCGCCCGACACCATCGCCTTGCCAGGAAACAGGTGTCCAGATCTTTTTACCCCTGCAAATGATTGTATTTGACTATTTTGGGAAATACGCTGCCGCGGTCTTCGTGCGATTCCTCCAGAAATCAGGCTGCTCTTTGCGAGGAAGCTCTCGCCTGTCCCAGGCAAAGGTCAGCATGAAACACCCTGGAAACAACCCCGCCGAAACGGGCACCCGGGAGCATGTGAGTGGAAGGGTACTCATGGCTTGGTGCTTAGATGCAAAGCCCTGAGCATCTGCGGCACCTCTCCGAGGCCACGGCATGCCTTGTGCAGGGTGACAAACACAGCACGGCCGGCTAGAAAGCGAGTGCTAGGTGGGCTCTGGCTCCACTGGCACGGAGGGCTTTGTGGTGGACAGGATTGCCTAGTCCTGCCCCACGCTGGGCACACACAGGCTGCAGTTCAGTGCCCGCCATCCCATGACACGCTTGCCAGGGCAGTCCCCTTTCCTCAAGTTCACCTGCAGCCTCCAAAGCACACAGAATCGCAGTCACAGGATGGTTGAGGTTGGAAGGGACCTCTAGAGATCATCTAGTCCAGCCCTCTGCTCCAGCAGGGACACCTAGGGCACGTGGCACAGGGTCGCATCCAGCACACACGTAGCCTTCAAAAGCAAAGGGAGAAAAGCTTCTCTTTAGGACTAATGAGAAGTTAAGCTGGGAGGCCATCAAACAGAATGGAAGAAGTATGCGGATGGCACAACCACCGTGGTCCAGGCCGCTGCAGCGGTCCAAAGTGAGGATAAATAAATACGACTCGGCATGTGCTTACAGCAAATGCACCCTCTGAAAGCACCCATGACAGATGCTCATCCCCTACCCGCCTGCTACGCACCGTGTGGGCAGCTTGCAGGGTTTCCTTTATCGGTGAGCCAGGGATGCTCCTTGCAGCAAGGACACCTGCCACGCTACCCCTGGGCCCATCCCCCTGCTTTGCTGGCAGGGTACCAAAAAATGTCAGGGGACTGGGAAAGCCACGGAACGTGGCAATAGCACCCTTCTCCGGCTTTGTGCCCTTAGTGGGTCCTCCCTCACTGGTGCAAGCGAGAAAAGCATCACTCAAAGCAGCTGCCTCTGAGAAGGCACGGTTAAAAGCCCGACCATTCTGCACAGGGATCACTCGGCCTCCATGCAGGGCGGGTAGCTGGTTCTGCAGATCCCACCCATAGAAAATTCCTGATCGTGAGGCTATACCCAGCACTTTCGCTCTGAGACAAAGCCTGGTGCAGGTGCCGCGGGCTGGAGCGAGCTCAGCCCCGCGGGTGGCCAGGTGACCACGGCCCACTGCACTGCGGTCACCCTCGCTGCAGGCTGGGTCAGACCCAGAGATCCGAGCACAGCGTTCACACACATTGAGCAGCAACCCAACCCTGGGACAAATTCTCCAGTGCGTGCAACATTCCTGGGTAAATCAATGGGAAGTGCAGAATCTGGCCTGAAGTCAGGATTTCAGGATTTGACCCGATTTAACCTTGGCATAAATAGTTGCCCAACTTTTTTTTTTTTTTTTTTTTGTACAGCTCAACATTTACCTTACAAACCCGGTTTTTTTTTTAAAAAAAAAAGCAGCTCGGGTTCAGAAGTGCTGTGCTAGCCAGCAATGTTTTGTTAAAGTTACTTCCACTATTATGGTATTTGTTGGCGTCAGCACTCTGCAAAATAAAGTCCTGTTCTCGACTCTCTAACCAGTGTAGAGCCATACGGGCCCATGCAGAAGTTGTGACTCTTCCCATATTCAACACATAGGCTCCGCAGTTCCTTTTACCAAATTCAGCAGTCAGGCTTTTTTATTTTACTCACTGCAATGAAATCCATCTACATGCAAAATGTAAGGGCTGCTCATTGCTCCGGACTGAACGAACCTCATGGTCCAAGGTTTATTGGTCATTTCAGCCCTAAGGAGTTTAGCATTTTAATTACTTCCCCACATCTCGGATTTTAGCACGGTGTTGTTTGTTAGCATATTAAGCAGAGCACAGGGGATGCCAGCAATATCCAACCCTGCTGGCATTTTGCTTCAGCTCAAATCCTGACTTGTAATCCTGCACTGGGCAGTCTCCCCGCTTAAAATCAGAGCTGGGCAGCAGCTGCTGTGAAGGACTATCACGGCCCGGTGTGACACCCTGCAAAGGCAGCTGCTACCATGGGAAGGACTTGCCCGTAAGAAATCACTAACTACCCTCTTGTGCCCACTAGACAAAACCAAGCATGTTTTCAAGGAAATAGAAAATTATCTTTATTTCCCCTGTGGCAACTGCATGTGCTGTTCTTAGGGATTTAGAATAAAGTCCGGTTCTCTGCCTCTTTTCCTCCTCGCTCAGCAGAAGGGTCAGTGCCAGAGTGCAGAGAGCAGGCTGCCAGGGGGGTTGATTCAAAACTTTGTTCCCCTTCACAGGAGATGAATCTTGGTGGTTCCTCAGAGTATAACAGCAGTTTTTCCCATGTAAACCTAGAGTCTGTATTTCTTCTTTCCCCCAGAACATCCCTCAGACTTTGGTGTTGGACTTTTCACACCTGCAAGTGTGAGATCTTGCTCCATGTTCTTCAGCTGCTCGTTCCTTTGCTTTTGCAAAGTGAAAATGAGAGAAGAAGGGGCATTTCAGCAATAAAAGCAGCCGATAGAAGTTTTAAGAGGTGTGGGAGACTGCCCTGGGCACCAGGACATGCTTCAGGGCTTGAGGCACCACGGGTGGCAGGGCTGGTGCTGGGGAGGAAGCTGCTGGCGGGGAGGAAGAGTGTGGGCGTCGAGCAGCTAGTGTGGTGACAGGAGTGGGAAATTGCAATGTGGGAACGGGCGAGGATGGTCATGGCCTGATTGCTAGGGCTGCTGATCGTGTTTTATAATTATGTGACTTACTGCAGCCTCTTGGTCACTCTGTTATGGCTGCCCTTCGTCTCCATAAATGATTGCAACTTGGCCTTGGGACTACTGAGAGTGGGGAAAAAACAGAGGGTGCTGAAAGTCCCAGCCTGCCAGGGGGTGACCCAGAGATTGCAGCCAACCTGCTAAAAGTGAAGAAGTGTCTTTAAATTCTGCTGCTGGGCTTTCGATTTTGAGAAGAATATGACATGATTTAGCAAAAATCTCAGATTCATACTGGAAGTTTTTAATTTTAGCCTTTTGCTTTTTCCCCCTTTGTCTGTGACTCGACGCTCTCTCCGCACAGCCCTGTGACTGCCGGCACAGGATCACTCTCCATATATTACAACCGTCGGGCAAGCAGCTTGCTCACTCCGTCCCATGCCCGACTGGAAGGATTACAAGGCAGATTAGGATCAGGATTGCCTTCCTAATGTTCTCAGCCTCAAAACAGGTGTAAGGGGAAAACACGTGAGGGAAACTATGCACCACGAGAGAATCTCTCCAGGAGGAATTGTTGGCTAAATACTAGCTCAAGATTGGGATCAGGCAGCTGCTGAGCTGGGCTTTTCCCACTCGGAGGTAGCCTGGGAGCAGCGTTGCAGGTCTGTGCAGAGCACAACGCTGTTGTGTGTGTGCATTAGGGTAATTGCCCGTGCTCTCGCACACTGCGTCCTCAGAGCAACTGTGAAAATGGCAGTAACAAAGTCAGGGAAAAAGAAAATGGAGAGCGCTCCTTCACGGAAAAAGCAGAGCACAACATGCCCGCGGCTAGAGCATGGGTTTGCGGATGGAGGGATGAGCATGACTGCAGCACGAGATCCCGAGGATTCAAACGTGCACAGAGCCTTTTGTTCAGTTAATCCTGCACATGCTGGGGTTGTTTGAGAATTATACACACACAAAGGAAGCATCATGGGCCCCAAATCAACACGTGTTATTGGTAATCTGATGTCTTTGTTACAGAACATTAACTCTTGCCTGAATGTATGTTCTATGGATCACAATTCTTTCCTGCAAACACATCTGGGCTGGAAAGCTCGGATTGGATCTAGCATGCATTTCTTGCCTGTTTTTTTTTTTTAAGCTGGATAGATTTAAGCAAACTGAGGTCATGTGACTTGCCAAAACCACCCAGTGAGTCATTGGCTCAGCCCAGATTAGATCTCAGGAGCTTTCTAGCTTTGATCTAGCCACAAGACCACATGGCTTCTTTCTATAGTCTTTGATGAAAGGCTACATAAACACACATAAGGGAGTTTACTAAATTTTTTGGAGTTTCTGAAAAAAAAGTTTTAACCCGAGGCAAGCAAAATTGGAATGTGTTATAGATGGGTGCATTGCATATATCTACTGGAGTAAAGAGAGCAGCAGGGAGCATATGTCAAAACACCTCAAAGAAACTGTGTGCAAGCGACAACCGGATGCTCGGGATAATGGTGCAGCGAGGGCTGTACCTGCTATATGGGTCTTTCCACAAGAGTTAGTTACCTTATACAGAGATGTTGTTGCGTCACCCTTCAGAAAGTATAAACACATTAAGCAATGTTATTCTCTAAAACATCAACACATGAGCTACTTACAATGGACTAAAAAGTCATTGTTGCTTTGAGGATATATTTGTCCCAAGTGATTCATAACAATCTGTGGCACTGAGGCTATGAAGACTTCTAAAGGATGCCTCCACTTCCAGGCAAGTATCCACGGAAACAAGCTCACAAGTTTGCTTTGTTTGCCTTGTTTTACCTAGGATAACCTTTTAATCTACTCTGTAGGCAATCGGGCTTCCCGACTGGAGCAGATATTTATCCCTTATTAACAAAAGGCTTCACTTTCTGGGCCCAATGCGCTGCCTGACCACCACGATAGCTCTTGCAAGATGGGTAGGGGTGCTCTTTCTCAGGGCTGGACGGGGAAAAGGCCATCTAGATGGCAACAGCTCTGCTGGTACAGTACTGATGTGGTTCCTGAGGCTGCTGCCAAGAACTGCCTGCCTCTGCCTGCCTCAGCCAGAAGATGCGAGGAATGATGAAACCAAAGCCAGCAGAGCACAGGGAGCCGTGTTGCCCTGACCCCGGGATTTGGAGCAGGAATGGAGAGCAGTCTGGATACCCTTGTGCTCTCGGGATGGGGAGCCCAGTTAGACAACATCCACCCGGTCACGAGGGAAAGCTTTGTCACCACCACCAGTGCCAGCAGACTAGTTTTGGCCTGTAAATCACCTATACTTATTTTATTTTATTTTATTTTATTTTATTTTATTTTATTTTATTTTATTTTATTTTATTTTATTTTATTTTATTTTGTCGTATTGTATCTTATTTATTCTATTTTATTTATTTATTTCCACTCTGGGCTCCCTGTCTCTCAGCTCTGGCATGTAGGGAGGCATCCTGCAACATTCTGGATCCCGTGATACCCCTGTGGCCACGTGGAAGCTGGCTCTCCGCTTTCAGAGACACCCACGTCATTAGGGTAAACCAGCGTGTGTGTGTCTGTGTCAACACATAACAAAACACATTGTGTGCACCCTGAGCTCAGGAACTAATACGTGCTCTGGCAGGAAGACAGCTGTGCAAGCAAGAGCACAGGGTCATAAGCAAAGGCAATATTATCTCCTGCGGGACTAATAAAGACAAAAGACAAAGCAAATGTTGACTGTGCTTTGAGCTGGGTGATTGGGACACTGCACTGGGGAATGCAGCAGCTACCAGAGCACCGGTGCTGAGCACAGGTAAAGGCTCCACTGAAAAAGCCTGCAGAAACTAAGCCCAAAGCTGCACATTGTTCTTCTGGGTACAGAGAAAAGAATATGATAAAGATACATTGGGGAATATTCAGGAGCTTGCATCTGCTGCCGTCTCATACTGATATCAGCTCCTCCTGCTTTTTTGATTTGAATGGATCTGACATAGGCTCATGCCTCCTATTAAGATAATTGGCAGAGATAGAGGACCAGATCCCATTCAATGGCTTTGCATGCTCCCTAGGAAACCTGGGATCTTTGTGCTTCTAAGTCAGGACTGGGGTCTGTATCGCTGCCAAGCTGTAAAAGCCTGCACAGCATTTGTGTCCAGTCCTAGCAGGAAATGTCTTCCTTCTGGTTCTGTAAGAAACTAGGCCTGATTTATTGAGTGAAGTCCTACTTAATGAAACTGCAAATGATGGGCAGCTGTAACAAGACTGCCTCACTGCACAAGGCAACAGCGTGTTCAGTCCTCTATGTAACTCATGGGAGGAAGCTCCATCAGGGTTTTAATCCAGTGCCCTATTAGCTCGATTGCTTCATCCAGCCAGGAACAGCTCACTGGAGTTAAAAAAAGAAAGAGACGATCAGGTTGTAAACCTCAGACAGCTCTGGGTAGCTCAGAAAAGAGCCTCCTTCTGACAGAAACGGAAGAGTTAATCACTTAATCTAAAAATTAGAAGTTGCTTTGGCACCGCAGATCGTAATCAGATTTATCTCATGCAAGTAGATTAGAGCCCTAATTATCAGTACATGCTTGCAGTGTGCACACACATTTCTGTGCACAGACACATACATATATCTCTGTATTCCAAAATATGTACAAAGTACAACCCAAAACCTAAGTAAGTGGAGAAAAATTTTGGTGCCCTGTGTGAAGAGGAGGAAACCTACATTGATGGTGCAGGACGGTCTCCCTTTGATCGATGGCTTTGGCTACATCAGATCTGTGCTTGTCCATAAAGATGGTATCTTTGAGGTGAAGGATTTGGCAAAGCTTGTGGTGATGGTGGAACAGCAGTTAAGCCATAGGAAAATGTATGGCCTGGTAGGACTGGAAGAGATTGCAGCAGGATTGGGTTTATGCCAGTGAAACATTAGTCGCCATGGGGCAAGTTAAACCCTTGTGACCTTGCGGTCAAATTTCTGGTTATTGCTCCTGTAAGAGAAAATCCAAGTGATGCTGGTGCCCTTGCTGAAGTCAGCAGACCTGAGGAACATGCATCACTGTCAGAAACCCAAGCACACGCTGACAAACTTCGTCACTTCTTGGAGACACAGGCTGGTACATCACATTACTTCACTGTGACTGATGGAACTGAGACCTCTGCAGAGCAGCAGAGAGCAACATCCTGGAGACAAGAGATCACCGACTTTTTTTAGTAATGACATGACTGAAGGCCTCTCACCATGCTCAGGGTGGGTTAAATGTGCTCTCTCACTTCACTGTCATTGCAGTACATTGCCAGCTCTGGTCGTTGGTGTTCCCACTTACCACAAATTATTGCTAACATGGTCGTTTTTTCATGGTCCCTTCATGTCTGAGTTCTCGAGGTTGCACTGTGTGTGTGCGTGTGCATCTGTGTGCACGTATTTAAAGCAGTTACTGGCACAGTTGACTGGGAACGTTAATGTGTAATGAGAAGTGTTAATGAAAACTGTGAAATATCTGAGAATATTCTATTGGATGTACAAAAATCCATGATCTCACAGAGATGAAAAATAGATATGCTGGGCAAGATACAGCATGATTAAAAAGAGATATAGAAAGGGCAATACAACATAAGTAATACACGAAGCTTGAGAAAAAAAAAGTAATAAAATGTCAGTGATTACAAATTAAAGCAGTGTAACTGATTGATGAAAGGTCTGGAATGCCAGAGCATTCCAAAAATCATTTTAGGAACAATATTACCTTCTCTCCTAAACTCATCCCCATGACAGTGTAGATCCATTGCTAAATGCAGATGGTAAAATCATAAACAGTGGTGCAGAAAAGGCAGAAATGTTCAACAGCTATTTCAGCTCCACGCTTGGAAAGGAGCAGGATATTCGTCCTGTATGATGTTATGGATGGTGTAGAGCATTTACCATCTGGAACAAAGGAGGATGTGAGGCAGCATCTGCTAAAATTAAACATTTTTTCACATCATCTGGCCCAGCTGTCTTTGCGCCTTAAAGGAGCCAGCTAAGATGCTCGATTAAGTTTTATATTTACAAATCTGGGAAAACTGGGGAAATTCCAAAGACATGGAGGACTGCCAGCCTAGCTCCAGGATGTACTAAGTGCAAAAGCGACACTCTGGGGAACAATAGGCTGCTTGGCTCGACACCACCCCTAGCTCCAATCCCCGAACCGTTAATTCAGGACTCTGACAACTAGGAATTAGAGGCTAAAAATAAAACCAATGCTAATCAGCAGGGTTTCGTGGAAGGTAAATCGTGTCAAAGAAACCTGTTGTCTTTTTTCAGACAGGATTACAGACCTGGTTGACACAGTACACTTGGATTTCTCCACCACATGACAATTTGATTAATGAGCTCACGTTAGGCAGGATGAATAGCACACGCTACCTGGATTAGAAGTTGGCTGAGGGACAGAACAGAAAATGCGGATGCTAACGGGCAGGAGCAGTGGGACGGGGATGTTTGACAGGGTAAAGCCTGCAGCGCGGAGCTCTGTGTTTCTGCAGCTTCAATCTAGCTCGAGCATCTCCTTAGGGTTAGAGAGCCAGCACGGCAAAAGTCTCTTGGCAAGGTCTGTCTTGTCTGCTAGCACTAGGGTACATCCAAGCAATTATTTGCACCCTTTCGAGGGGAAAGACCAAAGTAGAGAGGTAATGGAGATGGGCTGATATTTCAGGAAGTTGTGAAAATAAATGGAAATGCTGAAAAAACAATCATTTTTTAAGGAGATCTTTGGGCACCCAATATCAAATTTATGAGCTAACAAGCTGTCCAAGGCCATCCTGCAGTAGCAGAGCTGGGAGGAGAGCTCAGCAGGCGCTGGCTGCGGGCCTGACCTGGGATGAGTCACTTATCTTACACATGTTGCATCTTTTCCATGCGGGGAACAAGCATTGACATCAGCAGAGATCACAAAGAACATTTCCTGCTGGCCAACACCGACTATCTGTCCTCTTCCCAGGGTAAATATCAACTTCCACCACCCAATTGCTGGGGCAACACTTCATCAACGGACTCCATCACGGAAGAGCACTGCTAAGTGGCTGAGGATTTGCCAAGCAGGTTCTTGTAAGCTAATGTGCTCATGCAGTGTTTGCTCACGTCTCCTCACTTATTTTATCGTTTCTCTTCAATATGTTCAAGGAAAGGCAGCTTGCAGGCTACCAGGTGATGCTAGCCATACAGTGAAATGCAGTTTTATGAAGAAATCACCCAGGAAAAGCTTTATTATGCACATTAATACCTGCTTCTGGTGCTGGGGCAGGGGAAAAGCTTGTGTCCTGACATCCCTCCCTGCAGCAGCTGGCACCAGTTCAGTGATTGCACTGGCTGCACAGTGCTCTCCTTTTCCATGTCCCTGGGACTGTGCACAAGTCCACAGCAGGTTCCAGGTAGGTAGGAGAGAGAAATAAGAATATCCTGGGAATCTAGCTCATACGTCAATGCAGTGTCAATACGTAACTGTGCTCCTGGTGCTGCCTTCCCCAGCCCGACTCGCACTTGGCAGGCAGAGAAGCAGTAGCAGATCTGCAGGAGGGTGAGCTGGTCTTTAGGAAAACCAGAGGGTGACGCGGGGTAAGATAACCACTTTGCAAATATTTATTGTCTTTTGGAAGCCAGCAAGATTCGTTTTATTTCCTCTGCGGTGCCTCTGCCTGACACAGGAGAGCTGCCAACTATGACATCTCTCCACAGGCCAACAACACACACACCAGGAATAACCAACAGCTGGACCCATTTGGGCCTTTTATGAAAAAAAAAAGAAAAGGAAAGGAAAGAATTTTGTCATTAATAAATGAATCACAGGGCAGGAAGCACGATGCTGGGTTCCTTGTCCTAGTGAGCAGGACACTTCCTACCCCTGCGGGAAGTGGGTTCACCCAAGCTGGGGTGGATGCAGGTCAGAGGAGGAAGCAGCACGTGTGGTGGTGGTAGGGAGCGCACCCGGAGCAGAGGCACTGAAGAGCTTTGGTGATTCCCTATTCCCTGCTGCTTCAAGGGTCTGGAGGAGCAGAACAGCTGAGCTTGGCTCTTGGAGCAGTGACGTTTTCTTGTCCCCATCCGCTGTGCGGACACCCCAGCACATCGTGCTCCAGCTGCTCATTCGGTCAGCTGCTGCCGTACCTCCAAGCAACTCCAATTACTCCGAGTTCCCTCCAAAGCACTGGGATTAGAGGGAATAATGAGCAAATTCAAAAACTGCCCTTCTGAGGTGCTGTAATCCCGGATTAATTAGCCAGCGTTACAAAGCACACAAATGTGCTGCGGCACAACAAAGCCGCAGAGCAGATACGCAGCCGAGAGGGCAGGGCAGAGCTGGCAGCCCTCACCTGGGCTCACATCTCCCTCAAAGTCCTCAGCAGCGGGAGAGGACATCAAAAGGCTCAGCTCTGAGCTCAGTTCACACTGCGGAGGTGAGATAAAAAGGTTTTCCCGGTGGAGAAGCAGCTGGAAGCTGAGGCTCTGCAGGTGGCCAGGGGATTAGCAGCCCTGGAGCAGCAGGAGCAACCAAAGCATCGCGGCCACCACATAGGAGCCCCTGCAACCCTCGCACGGTTGTGAGTCCACAGCTGTGCTAGGTCAGGAGCCTCACAGCAACCGCTGCACCGGTGAAACCAGTGTGCCCTTACAGAGCAGACCGTTTCTGACTTGCTTACCAAGAGGCCAGCAGTGGCTAAGGCAGCAAGACAGAACGGTGGCAGCACATAAGCAGGAGTCTCTGCTTCTGCAGTCACCAAACTGCGTTGTGTTTTACACGTTGCTCCACTGATTGCTGCAACTTTTATTTTCCCTTCAGAGGGAAAAAGAATTAGTTGCCTTTAAACAGCATGGTCAAGGAGAAAGACCCTCCTGTTTTTTTGTGTGTGTAAAACATATTTTTCAGTATTAAGAAAGTCCAGTGCTAATGGCAAAATATCTGATTCACATCTGGGTCAGGCATAATTCAACCTGCTTCATACCAGCTGCTGCAGGAATAATTCAAAGCTGCGCTACTGGGAGCTTGTCACTGGCTACCTCGGCCACAGGCAGGAATAGCCTCGGGCTCTCCCGAGTGCTTCCACGGCGCTCCGTGATGTGGTCAGTCCTGTGGGTGCTGCCTGCTGGGCACAAATAGCTGTGGGAGCTTCGTGGTGAGTTTGGCAGCCTGTGCTGAGCTCTGGCCAAACACGGTCCTCAGATGGGGTAGGAGGGCAAAGCCCTCCTTGTCACGGGGCTCAGCAAGCAGCTCCCAGGCTGGTGATGACCCCACACTTGGTGGAATCTGGGCTGGAGAAGACAGGCTTTATTTCCCCACGGAAATACGTTGCCTGGGAGCTCCCGCAGCCTTTCTCTTGGCAGCTCCATCCTGATTTGTCTAGACCACATCTGGACTCGACCTGGCCCCTGGCCAGCCAGAAGGAATCTTTCAACACCGTGCTTCCCACACGGCCCATCCTGGGCTTTGCGTGAGCAGAGGAAGCTGTGATTTATCCACACCAGCCCACGTAGTCGGGCCCTTCGACGATGATAGTGTATCCTGGATTTGCCTGCACATTTTATCTCCCATACCTTTTGAAGGAGAGATGTCTTGTTTTGGGTTTGCAGCTAGCACAAGGGTCCCTGTCCTTGACCAGCAGCATTCCTTGGTGTTAATGTAACAATATGCACTATAAATATACATTTGCTAGCAGTGGAGTCAAAATTGAATGAAATCCATAGAGGGGCATAGGCACCCCTCACTGTTTTTACATCAGGGCATTAATTTTAGTTCTGAATTAAAAAAAAAATCTAACAGAAAGATTTCAGGTCACAGCTGGCCCTGGGGCTATGTCCATATTAGTATATTGAGCAGCACGCATTCCTGGGCCCTGTACACAATCATCCATGCTATTAAATAGTTAAAATGTTCCATTGTGTGCCTCTGGCCTCTATTAACCACCAGGCTCCCAGACAGTTCCCAGGCATGGTTTGGGAGTGAACACAGGCTCTTCAGCTCTCAATTGGCAGGTTGGATGTGGCCACCCTGTTTTGGTGGCTAAGGGAATACAGTTACATGGACTTGCCATTCCATGCCAGCTGGCCACAGCGCCAGATATGGTCCCCAGCACATTTATTTTATGGGTACAGACATAGCTGTTGGTTGTGACCGCTTACTTAAGTGTGGGTAAACAGGTAATTAGGATAGCTTGGTTATTGCTTGGATTAGCTGTGCCTGCCAGATCTTTAAAAGTGAGTGGGTGCTCAGCACCCAATATGCACCCTCTTTTTTAAAAAAGAAGCCCTAATTATGTTTAATGAGTACTTGAAAACCTGGCCCTAGGGGTCTTTGTAAGGCTGGCAGAATTCAATAGGAGCAGTTGACTTGGCCAAGTCCGTGGTGGTTTGGGTTGGGGTTTTTTGTTTGTTTGTTTTATCTTTATGGCAGTTTTTGAAATTTGTGGCTTATTGTGGCCCAGCCACATGGATGTGAGAGTAAAGAAAATTGGCTGCTCAACATTTTTTTTTCACAGAAAAATGCCAAGCTAGAAAGTGGAATCCTTGAGAGTCTAGGAGTGAAAAAATGTGTAAGGATGGTCAGAAATGGAGGCCTGGGGCCAGCAGGGCTGCTGGAAACCTGGTGCACAGCACTAGAACCATGGAAGCAGGTAATTTCAAATGATTATTTAAACAGTATTAATTACCTCTATAACAAAAACACTTATTTTCATTGAGAAGCATAACATTTTTCTTTCTATGAGCATATCATGTCTTTTTAGTATTTCCTCGGGGTACACAGTTAGATTACCTAATGTTCTTTATTCTGCATTGGACAAGCAGCAATGCAACTTGATGTGATTTAGCATGTTTTCCCTTGATCTACGTGGCTACTTTGGCACTGCATTCCTCAAAACTCTTTCCTGCTGTGCTGGTCGTTCAGCACTGCCCCATGACTAGGATAAATACTGGATTACAGTGAGTTTCTGTCAGATTTATAACCCCCACTTGTAGCTGCAGATGCTCTACTTGGGCTTTTGACCTCTTATGTTGGGAACCATGGTGATAGTGTCGAATTTTTGAAAGCGTCCTTTAGTTCTAGCTGCCTCTAGTCTGGGTGGGCAGATAAGGCTGAGGGTTTTCTGACTCAGTTTATCTGTTTGCGAAATGAATATAATACTAATTAATCATGCAGAAAATTCTTACTCTGTATATACAACCTTTCTCTTTGCCCTCCTTGTAGGATCTGAAAACCTCTTGAAAAAGTCACAAATAGTTCCCAGAGGTCACTTTATCTCCTGCTGAAGTACAGCGAGCTTTGGAGTGATCTGCGGCAAATATTTAACATTCCAGAGCAACAATTTAGGCTAGGAAGTGGAAAGGAAAGCCTTGTTCAATTGAAACTAGAAGGAGATTGCAGATAGGCAGGATGTAAATAGCTAAATTGCGCTTTGATTAATTATGGCTACCTCCCTGAGGTAGTCATAAGCTTGGTCACCTATTATAAACAGTCATAAGAGGAAGGGTGCTATAGAAAGGGAATTTCAGAATCATCCTTTGCAAACATGAATGAGTTAAACACTATCTGATAAGAAGGCAATGTTTAGGGTTTTATTTTCAAAACATCCCATGTGTAAATGAGTAATGCAACGTTCAACCTCTTGAGCAAGTGGCCATGTACATAACAAGCTGTTTACTCAAGATACTTCCATCAAACACAATCATGTTGCCTAACTACATTTGCAAGCTAATGTTACAAGACCCCCATTGCAACAGGTACTTACTGCAAAGGACTCACACTAAAGTCTATGCCTAGATTAATGCTAAATGTGACATGGATAGATAGCGAGCATTGACGTACAGAAATGTTATCTCTGGGAAAACAGGGGCTGGTGACAGTCAGGCTGCTGGAAAATAAAGCCTGAGAGAGAGCCAACAAGTGTAATAGTGGAGGGAAAACCTGCCAGTCAGGGGAAAGGTGAGAGAGGGGAAAGGTTTAGTGGGAGATTTTGCCCTTTCCTAGAACTTTGGTTAGATCCTCCACAGCACAAAGCCTGAAGCAATTTGATTTGATTTTACTGTTCAAGAGAGTCTGGTCTGGAAGTACACATGCTCTGTGACAGCAGGCACAATTCACTTTTAAAACTACATCTGGTAAATGAGACCCATGGTATAATGTACCAGTTCACCTTAAGAAAGCCATAAAGCAGACAGTAATCGGGAGAAGATTCACGACGAAATGCCAGAAGGTAGATAAATTATTCCAAAACCAATTACTCCACAGTACTGGAAATCTAAGACACCTGCATATTAAAATTCTCACTCTTTCCAGGTTTTGGCACAGAAACTATCATTCTCTGCTAGTCAGAAGTTATTCCCCAAGCACTGACATTTAAAGGTAGGCAGCTTGAAGGTGTTATTCAGCCTTACCCACACATTAGCAGGTCAGTGTCCTCTGTCTTATGCAAGACAGGAGAGCCAACTTGCAGATTAGAGCTGGCATAGGAGCCCAAGCCTGGGCAGTTGGGCAGTTCTAGGTCACAGTTCTGCTGTATCTGCCCACATCATCTCCCTCTGGCCTCTTCCCTTAGGCAAGGTTAAGGTAGGCTATACGTTGAAATGGCAAATATAGAAGAAGAGAAGGAAAAGATGGAATTGTAAGCACTTTTCTAGACTCCAAATCCTGGCTAAACTTGGAATAAATAACAAACAAGCAATTTGTAAACCCAGGAGATAGGTAGTAGTCGACAAGGATTTGTTAAAAATAAATAATGCAAAATTGATTATTTATAAGAGAGTAAAAGTATTAAGGGATGAGAAGAAGGCAAAAGTCTTCCAACTTGATTTTTGTCTTGATGTAATCCTAGATGACAGGCAAATGTGGTCTAGAATAAGCTACTGAACAAGTGGCTAGCAAAAGTGTTTGTGCCTGCAGAGTGGTTATCAGTTAATCACCATCAATATGGAAAGCTGCAGTCGGTGGAGTTCTGTGAGTGTCATCCTTTTCTGTAATAACTTGAGCCGTGAAATAGACTGTGCTCACTAAATCTGAGATGAAAAAGATGCATGTATTTTAGAGGCCATGATGAGAAATCAAAATGTTTAAGACAAATTGCAGAAATGGACTGGAAAAGGAAGAGTTTAGTGGTGCAGGTCAAAATGCTACCTGTGAGAAGAAACACAGGAACTATACAAACTTGGGACAGGGAACAATAGTTTAGCTGGCAGTCCCCTTTCAAGAAGTCTCTAGGGTTATAGTAGATCACATGCTGCACATGAATCAGTTGTGTCGTGGGATTTTAAAACAAACATCAAACTGGGTTCTAGTACGAGGAATGCAGCTTGCGAGACACATGAAGTCATCCTTTTGCTATTGCAGGCGAGGCCTTGGCTGGGGTATTGCATTAAATCTGGGGCACTTCAGTAAAGGTATGGGCCAAATGGGAGCGATCCCAGAAGAGGGAAATAGGAATGAAAGGAATGACCTTGTCATGCTGAGACTGAAAGAACTGTGGTCAGTTTACAGAAGACTGAGGAGGGACACATTAGTCTCCAAGTACAAGTGTGTACTTAGTCTTTTCTAAATGTATGCTGCACTTGGCAGGAAATTAGGGGCTTAAATTTCATCAAGAAGGATTCAGATTTGTCAAAAAATCTAATGGTCAAAGACAATGAAACACTGGAATCAATTGTTGCAGTAGTGCTTGAAGGACAAGTTTGGGAAATGTCTGGAATTTTACTGGCACGTTTTAAGCTTTTAAAAGGATTTAATACAAGCATAATGATCTTTAAAGGTCCTTCCATTGCATCTGCAACTGCACCTGGACAGCAAACACCTCCGGATTCAGTCTGCACTCTCTAAGGAAAGTGGGCAGTGTAGGGCAGGTGTCCAGGTGACACTTTTCCACCCTGTCCACTGCAGCCATCGGATACACCTTTTCCAAAATGCTAAATCTGGACTAGTCAAAGAGGACTATCAGCGACTTAATAGAGGGACTGTGCACAGTGGGCACATGTCTCCGGTCATGTGAGGTTAGCAGGTATGTGGCTATGTAGCTCTCTCCACCATCTGCCCCAAGCAGGTGTGTAAGCTCTTCTGTCGCAGGAGCTTGTCCTCATTCTTGCAGAACGGTGTGACCTCAGGTCCCAGCAGCCTGGGCAGTGAATTTCCACTGCAGAGGGTCTATTTTGGTTTGTCTTCCCAGATGCTTAGGAAAGGCTTGAGCTCAATGCTGTCGGCTGACCTTGGTTTTCCCCTTGCTTAGCAGAGGGGGAGGATATCTGTGAGGCTGGAAATGGAAGGGGTTGTAGGAGATGGAGATGTCTTGGTGAGGGAAATAAAACATTTCCTGTTTTCAGGGAAAAATTTTAATTTTTTCCAAGAGCAGCTAGGAGATGTTATTCCTCTGCATGGGTAGCTTGTAGCTTTAAGCTGGAATCACAGGAATTAAGAAAAAAAAAAAGGCAAAATGTGAGAATGCTCTCCTTTTCAGTAAATAAAGCATGCAAAATGAAACATAAACAAAATGTAAGTCAGAGCAAGATTATCACTGGCCATAGTCAAATGGCACGGTCCCAGAAAGAGACACGGCTTTTACTTACACACCAGGTGTTATCTTTTGCCCTTGCTAGATGTGACTCAGCTGCAAATATCATTTGCAATTGATTGTTACCCCGGAAAAACAAACGATTTAAACTTTGTAGAAGGCCATGTGCATGGCACTGCAGTCCTGAAAGAGGACACGATAGAGATCAGCAGTTTGCTTACACCAGGAGTCTTTCTAAAGACCACAACAGCCTTTGAAGCTCATTTTAAGGTTCAGATTAACACCACAGGCAGACAAATAAAACCTGTCTTTCCCCAAAGTTAATAAACGTATTGCCACTAGCTAACTTCGGGGAAAAAGGTTGGGAACTGTACTGCAGCCTCTAGACTGGGACTATATACACTGCAGCAGGACTTACTGGCCTTGGCATGCGGATAAACAGCAGAAACAAGTTTCTGTGCAGTGAGCAATGGAAAAATATTTACCTCCCTGAAAAGTTAATATTTTAGCACAAACAGCATTGGGAGAGTTTATGAAGGTATTTTGTTTGTAAGCAAACTTCAAAGCTTATTATGAGTTAGCTTTTCTGGCTACTACGATTTACATTTTTTAATCGTGAAAAAGTTCCCAGGGGATTGAGCGGGATGAGGTTTTTATGGCCCCAGAAAGGAGGAGTGACCCAGAGCACCTACCTCGGTGCCGTGGGAGTGAGCGCGCTGGCGCGTGGGGCCAGCCGCTTCCCAAGGAGACATTCAAGTGATGTCGTCAGCCTGCGTTGCTGGCTCCTGGTGAGTGACATGGCCTGCAAACACCCTCTAGGCTAGAGAGACCTCCAGTGCTCCCCGCTTCTGAGAACCGTGCTTATTGACTCAAGTTTAGGTGCCTGTTTTCTAAAACCCTGGCCCCTTCAGTCCTTCGGTGTATTCCTCTAAGGGAATAAATATTTTTGGTACCTTGGAAGCTATTTTAAGGCTCCCAGGTAAAACAGAGGGACTGCATAGGAATGAGCTTGGACACAGAGGGAACAAGGCCAAACCACCTACCTTTAGGCAATGAAGTTCCCTTCAGCCAATAAAGGCATAACCCAATCTCCAATAGTCCCTGAAGTTTATCTAGTGAATCAGTGTTATGGAGGTACGTGCCTCTTTCCTTTGACAATACGGAGAGCTATATTGTCATTTCCCCGGCCACTTTCCCAGTTTAGCTAAGTTCCAAAAGTGGAGTCAGACAAATGCAGGACAACGCAGCTAACCTGATGGTATTTGGCAAGCCAAAGACTAGAGTCTTGTCCGACGGGCTTCTACGCACCTCCCTGCACAGAGTCCTTGCTCAACGCCATAGCACTGCTAGGAGACAGACTGTCAGCTCTTCTCCCTCTGGCTTCCTTAGCAAAAACTCTCACTCTAATTTTGAAATGCTGTAAGAAAATGGATCCAGACTTGTGCTGAATCTCCAGCCTTGCAGCTTGAAATAGATGGCTTAAATAAAAGATGAGGTGCAAAGCTGAAAGGTCACAGAAAGATCATTAAGCAGGCAGAATTGTGGAGTCTGCACTTTTTGTCGTACACTACAAATTATTCGTTTCCTGGTTTGGTGACTTGAAACATAAATGTGATATTAGTGTGACCTTTCTGGTCACCTCTGCACCATATATTCCAAGAAAAAAAAAAACTATGATTTGCATCTCTTTTCTGCATTTGAAGAGATAAATCTGTTTCTCGTATGTAGTGCTTAAGAGCTGCCTCAATTAAATTTGTCCTGATAACTCTGCCTGAGCAAATCCCTGCTGTATAGCTGTTGCTGCGGCTGTTGGCCCTGTGGATGGCCAACATGACAAAGGGGCCAGGGTTTCCTGGAGTATCTCAGTGGTTAGGATGCTGGCAGATGACTCAGGCACAGAGGGGTTTAATTTTGTTTCTATTCAGTGACCTTGCATAAATCATTTCCCACCCTCTGAAAGTACTTTGAAAATGATGGCTTACAAGTGGTATATAAGAGCCTGGTGTGTTAGCGTGGCCTGGTAGTTATTTCAACACAGCCATTTTGTAATCAGAGAGACAATGGTTTATACTGGTGCCAACGTCTTTCATTAGGACCCTCCAGTACTATGTGATTCCCAGTGGGGCAGCTTGCTGTTTCGCCGTGAACACCTCAGCGCTCTTTCCCACTGCCCCATGCTCCCCGTGCCTGCATTGCCTTGGAGTAACATTTCTGCCTTTAAAGGACATGGCTGCATGGCTGTTGGGGTTTTCAGTTCCTCTGTTCACAAGAAAATATGCAGCACAGCAGAGTCAGAGACTGTGAGGATGGATTTCAGGAGAAAGCTTTCTGGCAATGAGGTTTGAAGCGAGACACTCATGCAATAAGGACCAAAACCACATGGAAATTCCTGGCTTGCTTCTGGGTGGTGAATTGGTGGGAATGCATCTCAGGAGCCAGCCTAGAGTAAATAGGAAGTACTCGGTGCTCAGATGAGACTCTGTATCCAGGGGTACGGGTGCGTCAGTGAATATATGCTTATTACGTGAGATGCTCTGCTTGCAGAGAAAACACAGCACTTCCAACTTCTTTTTCTACTTCAAGTTTTGGTTACTTTAGGACTCTTATGTTGATATGAACTGAGTGTTCACGTTTATATTCTGGAAGTGAGAGAGGCCACATGATGCACTGCACTGAGAATTAGGTGGGGTGCACAAAAGGTTTATATTTTCCATCACTTTGTCTCACATGTGGCAGTATTTCCACATTAAGCTGTTGAGAGATTTCTTGATTTCTACCTCTCCCTCATAATATCTGGAGACCTAACAGGTATCTCAAACTCACAGGGAAAAAATCTTCCACTGTGTTGAGGGAACATGCTTCATTGCTACATTCTTATCTTCTGCAAAACCTGTGTGCCTTTCGGCATCCTCTGCTATGTACCCCTGAAGAGGGAAACTGTTGGCTGAGCTATGAGTTGTGCTTAACCTACTGGGAAGCCAACACTACTTTTGGATGGGTCGAGCACTCTGGTCTTTGAAAACCCTTTTCCATGAATGGGTACTGGGTTAGGAAGATTCCCTGAGTGGAAAAGCCAAGAGATTATTCAGTAACCTGTGCATGAGCTCTGTTAAACTAGAAGAGATATTAGAGTACAGTAACCGATTGTGGAGAGACCTAAATTTATCTTATGCAGCATATCTTGTTCTAATAGTTTGTCTAGCTACATCCAGTTGTTTTTCAGACCCATTTTGCCTGCCTATTTTTTTGCCTTTGTTAATACCAAATTGAACATTATTTCTTCTGGTCTGATTTCTCTAAAGCAGTTTCTCATCTAGGTTTTGCTCATTGAGCATGACAAATGTTATGTCTAGGATTTTCTGAAGGCCTCTGTTCTGGTGCTCCTGCACCCACAAATGTTGACATGTCTTCCCCTCCCAAAGAATGAGCAGTTCAAAAGATTGCACTTCAGATCCTTGCCTTCTGATGTGATGAATGCCCAGAGCTCTGCCAAGCTCATCTGTATTTCAGATGATTTTAAAGAAAACAGGAACAACTCTGATTCAATTTTAAGCAAAGTGTGAGTGAGCAAGAATCCACATAGTTCCTGTGACAAAAGTGTCTGTGTTCCTGAGGCCTGGGGACAACCTGTAGGTTGCACTCTGGGTTTTTCACATTAGGGAGAAATGCGAGATGTGATTAGGGAGAAATGTGAGAAATGTGGATGCTGTATGCTGGACCGCACAACATATCCGTAGATTCAATAGGCTTAGCAGCAGTTGCAGCTCTTTTTTTTTTTTTTTTTTTTTTTTTTTTTTTTTTTTTTTTACCAATATAGGAAAGGAACTCATGGTTTAACCCTAAAATTTCGGCTCTGAAAGCATTTTTCAGAGTAGCTGAGAACACTGAAAGAAGTACTACCTAAACCCCAAGATATCTTTTCTATCTGCATTTCAGGTTGTGTGGTGGAGATGTGGGCCCCGGTGTGGGGGACAAGGGCCCCACGTGTGATTCCCACTCAGGGACTAAACTCCATTTCCCTGTGTGTGGTCTGAGCCCATCCCTCAGATGGGCCTTGTCAGGAGGCTGCTGAACTGACACGTGCTGGGCTGGGAATGTAGTAGAAAGTGCAGATCCGAGCCCAGAAGGAAGTGGAGAAAGGATTGTACAGCACTGGTAGAAAACGTATGGAAAAACATATGTTCCTTCATACCTTCTAGCTATGTCTTAGAGGATCAGTTTAAAAGAAAAGAAAATATCAGCCTGGGGAAAAAAAAAGCTCCACAGTTTTGTCTCTCTCTCTTTTTTTTTTTGTTTTAATTTTTTTGTTGAGTTTGCACATTTCACTTCTACAGGGGGAATAACAGCTGCAATCTTTCCTCATCACAATTGCAAAGAAATGATCATCCCCTTTCGCTGTGTTTCCTAACTCCCCCAGTTCCTCTTTCAGGTTTATGCCTTTCTGTATGAAGTTCCTTGGTGGCATGGAAATTAATTGAAATGAGTGTGACTAAGAGGGGAAGACCCAATAATGTCAGGATTTCAGTAGTAGCTCCTGAATTGCGTAAGTACTATTTTTACAGCGATTGCAAACAATCTCATGAATCATTGCAAATGTATACAGCTAAACACAGGCTGTTTCTTCTCAAAGGCTGGGTCTGAGCTCTTAAAGCCTGCACATCCACCGTACATGGCTGCTAATAATAACCACTGCATACGGACAGTGCCCTGAGCTTGTGTCACTCACAAACATGATGGGGCCTGATCTCCAGAGGTTTAGGGAAACCACAGTGTCCATTGAAACAAATCTCCTCCAAATAATTACCAATTCCCATAGCCTCCTTGGGCTTCCTGCAGAACCATTAAAAATGTCACTGCTAGGAGTCTAGAAGCAAAAATACATTCAAATCTTCACCTGCTTTTCTTCCTTTGTCTGTTCAATATTGCAGTGTCTTCCTCTGGCCTTCAAGGCCAGGCATGTTCCTTGGAGGCCTCTGTTTGAGGGAAGCGGCACTTCTGTAGTCCATGTGCTGTTTGCCCAGTTTTCTGGCAGAGGCATTTGGATTTTGTTCTGTCTCCATGTGCTGCCTTCTGCAATGAGGCATTTTCTTCCTGCAAGGAGACTGCCTCAGTGCCCATCTGCAGAGTTATTAAGCTCAGCGAGTTATTAAGAATTAAAAGGGAGAAAGAGACAGAAAAGGCAATCCTTTATACGACATCATGGCATGCAATAATCCTTATTAAGTTCATCTGTAATCTTTATTGGTTTATTGCTTCCCTCCGCTCTGCACTCCTCATTCCTTCTTTCAAACCAAGCAAGCTGGGAGTTTTCCACCAGCGTGTTTTGCACTCAGACTGACCTTGAGATGACATTTCATTTTGGGAGAGGCAATATTAATCAGTGCAGCCGTATGAGTATCTCTAATGCCTCATGGAGGAGGCTTCCTGTGCTTCCAGTCTCGGCTCCTCTCAGGCCTCGGCTCCGCGGCCGCATTACATTACCCTGACTTACCGCACCGTCGTCTCCGCGCTGTCTACGCTGCCGGGATGCATCATGGCAATTTGATGACTGCAGTGCATTACGGAGACGGACTCCAGCCAGGCCGTCTCGCACGCAGTCAGAAGCAGGCATGAGGGTAGCAAATGATGGAGACTGGGGAGCAGAAATGGTATTAGCTGAGACAGACGGGGTCACAGAGGGATGAGGGGCTCGCTTTTATGCAAGGGCTTTGATGAGACCCTTCCCTCTTTTTGTAAGGACCCTGCAAGCATTAATGGGGTCAGAGAGCCAAAAAAACAGAGTCGGAAGGAACTATATGTCCATTCCCCAGCCACACGGTGGGAATCAGTGATTCAGTGGTGAGTGAAGGAGGAATGTCATTCTTGCACTGTGTCTATGGCTGCCAGACTATAGCTCAGAAAATGAGACTGCTCAGAGTCAACCTGACAAGGTAGCTCTTCTCCTCCAGGCATTTGTGGAGCATCAGGGTGTATGTTAAGAACATTGCAGCTTGAGAATGTGTTTCCATTGAGATCCATATTTACAGTTTGTTACTGCTCTTAGACCAGACTGGTTCCCTGTTTTTCATCTGGCAGTTCTGACCCAGAATGGACAAGTCTGTGGTGGTTAATCCATCGATATTTAAGTTTGCTACTCTTTTACTGCCTGTTTGTATTTGTGCTGAAGTGCAGCAGAAGAACCACTAAATCCAAAGATTAAATTAGGTTGCAGATTGCTTCGCCTAACCCTATTATTAGGATTAAGAGAGAGAGTCACCCATAACTCATGACAGACTGTTGTTTTTCTACAGAAGATGCATAGCTATGTTTATAGAGTTTAAGAGGTTTTGAAGGCACTGCAAGTGTGCTTCCCAAGCATGAGCAAAAGGTGCTTGAATAGTAGGATATTTTATGACTAATAACACCTCTCTTTGTCAAAATACTACATAGTACTGTTGTAAAATCTTCTGTTTTTAAGAAGTAAAAGCATAGCCACAGGGGGCACAATTTATTTTATATCTATAAATAAGTGTTTGAAGTAGAAATACTGTAACTATAATACAGAATAGACATACATATTACTATAAAGTGCCTGAAATCACTGGGCATACAAATAAAATGTACTTCTAGGTTAGAAAGCCGGGAATCTGGGACTTGCTAAGCATTTATATGTGTTGGTAAAATAACTGATATAATATGTGTATTCAATAAGATTTCTCCAGCTGTGAGCCTTCTGCTTTCCTTTGACCATCTGCACCTTTGCTTGTTTTCATTTCTGTAATTTTGAATCAATCTTAAGATTTTAAGTTTTGGGAAAAGGAAGGCTGTAAACCTCTTCTCCAAGTCTTATTCAAAAGCACAAGTGTAGTTTCAATGCTTTGAGAGAGTCGAATGTCTTAAATGTCCAGGGACACTTTGCTCAAGCACAGAGCCTGATGTTGTTTTGGGTAAGGAGTCACTGATTACTTGGTTCTTCCTCTGGCTACTACAATTCTGCTGAAATTGCTATTCTAATGAATCCCTAAAATATTAAAGATGGTGAAGCTGTAAGGAATGATAGGCTTTAAATGTAATGTACATAAACATTCAGAGTGTGTTCCTTTTCAAATCCCTGATAAATTAGCTCATTAACTACTTTTAATCTTATATAATACCAATTATAGAAGCCTCATCCATTTTGGTATTGGGGATTTTTGCAGTGACAGCTACGCAAGGACAAAACAGTGGAGACTGCTTTGGAGACAAGCTTCGCAATTGAACTGCAAGCAATCTTCTCCTGGTTCTTCTCCTCCAGCATGGCCTATACAGGGCTAAGGTCAGGCAGCTGGGAAGCTGCTGGGATGCTAAGCTGTAAAACCCGGAGAGGTGTAAGGGTTGTGAGGAGCCCCAAAATAAAGTGTACACGGGGCTTGCCATGCCTGAGGCTGATTGATCACTGGAAGAAGCAGGACGCTTTTTGGGGTGAGGTGGGAATTTTCAGGCACCTGCCTCCCATGCTGGTTCCCTGCGGCACTGGGGACAAGCAGCAGGGGAGAAAGTCCCACCGAAGAGGAAGCTCAGGGGATTGCGCCAGATGGGATGGACTTGAGCTGAAATTTGGCCATTTCCCTGGAGTTAAAACCTGGCACTTAAAAATGGGGTCAGGTGGTCAGGAAGGAGCAGAGGCCATTTGGGATGGAGGTCTCCGTGTCACGACGGCTCCCCAGTGAGCGGGGTGGCGTTTCTCTCACAGGGAAGACTGTCTGGCACCACCTGGTGAATCACCAGCGCTCGTCTGTTGTTGTCCTTGGCTGGGAGCCTGCCAAGACACAAATCCATTTTCTCCGAGGTGATCCGACAAGATCACAGAGCACAGAGGTCTGGCTGCTGGCCAGGAGCTGGGCAATTTTCTTTTTTTTTTTCAAGAGGCAGAGCCTGGTCCCACTCCTACGGCAGGTGGCCACCTTGTGCAGGGTGGCTGAGTAATCATCACGAGCCCGTGGACAAGCCGTTCACACGGAGGAGAGCGCAGGGTGTGGAGGCCAGCAGCCGTCGTTGAGTCTTTGCCCTGGCCGGCTCCGCGTCTCCCTGCAAGTGTTAGCGCTCAGCGTGTCTTTGTGTCACTGCCTCCGGCTCCTCAGGGTTCCCACTGACGCCTGGTTACCAACACCCAGGCAGCCGGGCTTGCATTTTTGCCCACCTGCCCCTGGAAACATTTATCACCACAGAGGCACTGTCCCTTCTCCCTGAAAATATCGGAACAGTAACCTGTGCGGCAATCCAGTCGGCTTCTCCCATCAAGATAGCTGCACATCCCGGCTTTCATTAATCATCCTGCCTCCGGCTATTCACCTAGGTGGCTGCTGTGTACACAGAGGGTGAACGTCTCTCCTCCCCATACCACTCACGCTGATGTCATGCTGACCTGATCGTGCAAGTGGTGAAGTGGCTCGCCTGGTGTTCCAGAGGAATCTGGGATCTGCTTGCTTCCTAGGGTGCCCTTGGTGCTGCTCTAGCTGGATGACCCAAGGTAGCGTGAGGCAGAAACTGAGAGACACCCAGGGGCAGCTCTGCTGTGGTTACTCTCTGTTATCCTAGGAGAAAATTTAGTGAAATAGCAGATGTGCAAGCCCACAGAGATGGGAGGACAAACACAACCTGGCAAGATGATCCCTGTGCACTGTAGACTGGGAGGGAGATTTGACCTGTAGCTCGTACCTCACTGTCTTTTTTTTTTCACCCCAAACTATGTAGACTTGTAGAGATGTGTTTTACTATGTAGAGATGTAGAGATGTGTTTTATGTACTATGTACTATGTACTATGTAGAGATGTGTTTTACATGTGTTCACTTAGAGATGCTTCATTCTTCTTCTGTGGTGAACGTGTTGCCAGCCGCATGCTACTGCCTGTGCACTCCAAGGCCTTTGGTAAGACAGGTGAGCACTTCGAGGGTCTGTAGCTCATGTTGTAGAGAGCAACATTTCCTGGCACCTAGAGGTATATAGCTGGCACCTAGAGGTATATAATCTGCTCTGTGAATAAAAAAAGAGGTTTTATAAGACGTTGCTTATTGATCTGTATGGCAGAATTTATTCCTGAGTTTAAGGTGGCAGGAAGTATTGAACAGGTCAGGGACAATGACACATGCTTAGAAGTTCACAAAGTAAGAGCAAGAGATAAGGTCATTTAGTTTAATGTGTTTAATTTGTGATATGACAATGTAATTCAATATCCATGGACATAGTCCACATACGTTAGAAATCCCCTGAGGGCAAGATAAATCATGACAGTACTTGGTTAAATGCCATATGTGGGAGGCAACACTTCGAGGCAAATGGTAATTTCTGGGGAATGTAACAAAAAGGAAAGTGCAAAGTTCTCAGATTCTGAGTAGTTTCTTGCTTTCGCTTCCAGACTGACATCACTGTTGTGAAAATGGTACAACACTAAGAGCAACCTTCAATGAAAGACAAAATGGAAATGCCTTGGGTGAATTTAGAAAAGTTATTTTTTCCTTATTGATATCTGCTGGCAAGGCTCTTCTGATGTGCGTACTATCATACCACCTCCTACTTGAATGTGAAATACTAGGTTTCAACAGGCAGCCTCTTTCTTCACGGGACATTACTCCACTTCAGTGGCTTCATTTCTCTAGGCACTCTGGAATTTCTGAAATGTTCTAGGGGTCAAGTGAGCCTGCTTAGGAATGGGGCAGGAAGAGAGAAGCTCTTTAAGTTCAACTTTCTTTTGATATATTTAGGGGAAGGGGAAGTAGCCCGACGCATCCTTACAAGCATTAAACAGCAGGTTGCCTTCCCATGTCTGGGCTGATGTGACACACACGAAACCAGGTTACAACAGGGCTTGTCGGTTATGTCACACAGGGTGATGTGGTGTGGTAACACCGGGTGACAGCAAGATGATATGCAAGACCCTGTGTCAAAAAAGGTCTGCTTTCAAAACAGAGCCAGCTCCTTCCCGTCCCACGATGCAAGATACTTTTCACCCATATGTCATACATCCCTCTGTTAAGATTTTTTTTCTTTAGAGCTTATTTGCCATAGCTGAAAAGCAGCAGGAAGGAGACACTGCCTTTGTGACTTCACCTCTCCTCCCCTACATCCTTATCATTTTTAAAGCTCATAAAGGAGGGTGCATTAATAGCTCTGAACATGCTGGGGGTGGGATGTGTTTGTGGTATTAATGAAAAATCTGCTGGTTCCAGTATTTTTGCTCCAAATATTTTGTCAGAAAACACAGCCAATGTCTCATGCTTTCAGGAAAAAATAATCCACCACCAACAAAAAAACCCGAAACCAAACTCAAACCAAACCAAAACCAAACAAAAAGCCGTCCCTCACATTCTCCATGCAATAGAGTACCAGACTGTCCTGGTGATGGCCCTGGAGATAGTTGCCTCTCTGGGCAAGAATTTGGTGTTAATTGCAATGCTCCAGAAAATAAAGCAACTGTGTGATATTTTATGGAATAGTACTGTCCCCTTCACAGACCAGTGACCTCTTTAATTGTTGTATCTGACTATATGCATTTAGATCCATACATGTCATATATATAATAGGTTATTTACCTGGTGTTAATGAGCTGATTTGTAGCAATATCCACTATTTGTAAAGGAGAAGGTATGGAGAGGGCAAGATCAATATAGCTTCTATCACACATACACAGGTAAGACAGAATAGTGTTGAGATGCTGTAAAGAGAAATGCAACCAAAGTCTATAAAATCTAGAATGATGAGGATAGGCTCTCAAAGAGGATTTAAATGTCTAATTTCCACTTTAGGTCCTCCAAACTTTTTATTTTTGAGCACTGGCATTTTTGCCAATAATATCCCCGTTTCTTTTGTATGAGTATCTCTGGAAAACCTGTGGACAAAGCAGGTGTGCCTCCATCTTCTTGTTTTGACAGTCCGTTTTGCCCTCACACAGATGGTCTCGGGTTTGGAGAGGATGATAGGGTCAGCAGACACCTGTGGAGTGTGGGAGAGCAGGGTTCGGTGCTGCTCTTTGCTGGTGGTAGGGCAGCAGTGTTTGCATACAACTCCATGACTGTTGGGACACTGTGAATCTCTGTGGTTGATGGGCTTCTATTTTATAATAGAAACATTATTTGGAGCTAGGACTGGAATCTGATTCTCCCAGATGCATATTGGATTTGGACTCTCAGCGCACTAACTACTTAGTTGTATAATTGCACTGAATGCACATGACCTGCACATGTCCACACCCTTCCATGATCCACAGGCCCTCCTGACCATATTTGTCATCTGGGTCCTGATCAAAAATGTGTCTCAGGGCACACATATAAAATCAGATCCTCCTCCCGTTGCCTGCCAGAGTTGTGAACCAGAACATGGGGTCCTGAGTGCTAGTCCTTTCTCTGCTGGAGAATGTTTCAACCTGTATCTCCCATGTGGCTGTGGTAATCAGCAAGCTAGAGGGTTTCTCAAAGTGGGAAATTCTCAGTCCCTCCCGTTGCAGGTGGTCCCTACTGCATGGTCCACTGGGTCAGGGAGTGAAGCATAAGGCCAGATTTCTTGCCAAGGGAAGTGCTGCTATGAGCACATCAAACTGTGCAGTGCAGGACTCCTGTGGGCACCTTCCTAATCTGGGAGCCAGGTACTGCAGGACAGGGCCTGACACATGGTGGCAGTGCTGAGCTGATCCATGCATCCTGGAGCTCCAGCTCAGCGCAATTTGCACGGGGTTGGCAGAAAAAAAGGGGATGGAGATCTGATCCTGTGGACAGGGGCTTGGCAGGCTGGTGCTTAGGGCTTCAGGAGATCAGCTGCAACAAATTACTCCCACTTGGGCTCCCAGGGAAGCCAGATTGACCCATGAGAGTGCAAGCGCCCTGGAGAGCTGCAGGCTTCCACTAGGCAGCCCTGTAATAAAGAGGAACTAGAATAAGAGGGTGGACCAAATTCCTGATGCACAGATTAGAGCTGCTTGTTTTCTTCTTTGCAGACATACAGGGACATCATTAGACATCTTGCTATTGTTTTCCCATCAAACAGAGAGGCGTTTATGACTCCACCTTCTTGAACGCCTCTTAAGGGGTGTATGTGTATCTGACAGATGGCAAAACTGTCCAGGGAGGTTTGTTTTAATTTTCTAGAGCAACCTTTGTGTGGATGATCACACTGAAGTCTTATTTAATTAGCCACAAAGACCTCCAGGCTGGCTGAACAAAGGCATCAGAGAGGCTGAAGAGAGAGCTTCTCTGAGAAATGTGTGAAATGTGTGAAAATGGTTCTGTGATGTGGGTGATAACTGGCACTTTTGAGAGTAGGTGACATGAGGCTTTCGACTAGGGGTTTGGTCTTTCCGTGCTAAGGAGACTTGATTGCTAAGGTTGCCAGAGGGAAGCTGGGAGCAACGTTTTGCTGCTACCAGACATTCTGGGAAGACAGAGGTAGGACTTATGTGCCCACTTGTATAGTGGGCGGTCGTTGCTCCTTTCTGTCTGATTGAGATGACAGATTTGCTGGAGAAGCAGTTTGGGAAAGTCTTGATGTAGCATCAGGCAGAGAGCATGAGGGTGGCCCAACTACTGAGTCAGCTTTTAGGTAGGGATGTCAGGAGGCAGTTCCCCACAAATCGACAAATAGTGAAAGGATTATTTGGGAAAAGCTGAGCAATTGTGGGATGGAGGAATTCATTGTATTTTGACTCTTGCAAATCCTGCATTACGAGATAATGATCTATAATCTTGGGATCTCCCAAGAAACTTCACCGAAATGTAGTCTCTGACGTGATAGTTGGTCATGTCTCCTTGGGAAAGCAGGGATTTGTGTTAGTTTAAATCTGGTACTGGAGTCTGGAGTTCCAGCCCAAAAAAACATCTTATCTCCTCCTTTGTACAATCTGAAAAGGGAGGATAAATGTCTGCAACCAAAACATGACCACCAACAGTATATTTTTGACACACTGGCAAAGTCTAGAATTATCTGGTTATCAGTTTTATTGTGGCTTGAGTTTGACCTCCTTGCAGAGAACAAGCGTAAGCACCACTTGAATCCTTCCACACAGGGATAAATTTTAGTCTGTGTAATTTTATTATTCCTCTGACTATCTCAATCAGCGATATTTGCATAGAGGGCACACTTTGAAGAGATTATTACTGAGCACTCATCGTTCACTTAAGCCTTTTTTAAGATCTTTTTCATATAGCTATAGACAGAGCACTTTCGTGACTGCAAAGATTTTTTTTTTCTGGCTGTTTTTCATTGCCAGGGAAACAAATAAGAATGACTTTGAAAAGCTGATTAGCCTATGAGCTAATTTATGGCTTTCTTCATAGTCTAGTTCTTTTGAACTACTTACATGGAACTGATTTTTTTGGAGTGAGACTGTAGATTTTAGTCAATAGAGACAGGATTTTTAAAGTAGCTTAGCACTGGCTGCAATGTCCCCTTCAAATTTAATAATAGTTTTGCTGCTAACTTTAATGAAAACAATAGCAAGGGCTCTTGAAAATCCGATTTTGCCTGCTTGCTGAACCTTGCATGTTCACACAGGAGATTTATTTAAACCTCTTTTTATGAAAGAACAGACCATGTTTCATCAACAGTAAGTTGTACTAAGATATTTTATGGCAAAATCCAGGCCAGGATATTCATGGAAAATGCTTTGTACAGAGCGTGGGGGGAGGGAAGGACCCTGCGCCACGTTGTCTGGGAAAAAGTCCCGAATGTCTTGGTTTCAGCACGTAGATTTAGGTTGAGATGCCCAAGAGCGGGGTTGTGGGATGTCTCACAGCCTCGGCTCATGGCAGAACTCCACAGGATTCTCCATTTGCCATTCTGGTGCATATTTGATTATACAGCCTAATTCACGGGCACCCTTGGGACATAGCTAAGATCAGGCCTCGTATAAGATATATTCAAAGCCAGATTGTTGGTGTTGTCTAGAGAATGACTTGTGAAAATTGCACAGTCACAGAGGCATTACTCTGGTACATGGCAGATTTAAATCCAAGCAAGACTGTCCTCCTTCTCTACAACCAGTAATCTGAATCCAAGAACCATAACTACATTCTTTTTTCTCTTTCTTTTTCCTTTTAGTTTTTCTTTTTCATTCTAATGAAGAAGGGCTGGTCTGGGAGCATCACTCCAGAAAAAAAACCTTTTTGACAGACAATCCTGAAAGCACATAGGTGTGTTCTTCCAACATGGAATCAGATTGAAATGCTTTATTTAAAACATCACATATTCAATTAATTTCTGCTGAATATGGAGCCTCATTCATTAAAACATCAGCCAGGCCCTTGGCAGACTGCCCTGCTGCTGAGAACTTGCTGCCTCCATGTTGAGCATTGTGGAGTCTGCCTAAATTTTTGCCTACCCAAATAACTGTCAGGATCTAAACCTCAGAGGGGATTTTAGACTCTTTTAGGCTCTCTCCAACCAACCTTTTTTGTTTTTTCCCTAGCGAAGCGGGTCATCAAAGATCCATTTTTGAGCAAGATGGCTGCATTTTTTTTCCTCTGAACTTCTCGAGCCTTGTCATTTCCTTTTAAATGCTGTTGGTAGGATATATCATTCTAGGAAACCATGTGTATAGCCTAGAGTCTGTGCGAAAACACACCACCACTGACCCCTTGGATGGCCTTAAATAATTTGCTCTCTACTTTTCCATCTACAAAATAGGGAAACTTCATTTATTCATCTTGCAGGGCTGGTGACAGATGATCCTCTCCAGCAGCAGAGCCTAGTGGAGAGCCTGTTCAGCGGTAGTCCAGCCAACAGCCCGCTCTCCGAGCCCAACCCAGACGCACTTTTGCCCTCTTTGCCCCCTCTTGAACATGAACACCTCTTTGGAGCAGGCTGTGGCTGTCACAGCAGATTTGTTGTCCCTTATTCCAGTGGCAGCAGGGTTAGCAGCCTTCCTCACTGCACCCCACAGCTTGCTTTGCCTTGCTAGCATTCGCATTAGTTTTTTCCTTCAGTTGGTCTTGGAAGGTCTAGGAGTGTGAGTTTGTGGGGTTTTGCCTGGCTAGATGCTGTGCAATAGGTCTGAAGTCTACAGATGATGAGGATCTTAGGGGAAAAAAAAAAAAAGGAAAAAGGGAAAAGAGAAAAAAGAAATGTATGACTAAACACTGGTGCAAGGGGGTTGTCCTCCAAGGTTTTTGGTTTCCTTAAGTATACTGGTACACTAGAGCCACAAACTATAATATGCAGAAAGAAGCAAGTCAGCCAAACAGATACACTGGTGTTTTGAATCCAGGACAGGATGTGCCTGATTATCCTTTGCAACTTAACTGATTAGAGTTTGCTGTATTTATGGCTGAGCAGTTCTGTGATCTTACAGGAAATTGCTTCCTGTACATGCCATTCTTAATAGATTTTTAAATTCATGTCTGCTCTAGGAAAGTGGATTATAATACAACAGATTATGCATTTTTTCCTCAGCTTTTAAGGAGCAGCCTTAATGATGGTTATTGTTGATGAGGGCATTACGGAGCATTCGTGTAGCAACCACCTTGAACAGCTTAGTGTTGAAAGCTTTAATTTTCCATCTAATAATAGTGAAACTAGTTAATACTAATTTTATACAATCACTTCCTAAGCTTCTTAGAAAGCATGCAGTCATGGATTTAGTCTGTGCCATGGGGAAATGCCATACATCATGAGGCTCAGAAAAGCCCCGAGTTATTAGAGCTATGTCTATTATTTTACATCCCGCCTCGGATCCACTTTGGGAGGCCTCTGATTCATGGGCAAGGCTGACTTCCCCGGAGATGGCTGCAGCGATTCCTGCTGCTGGCGGTCAGCCCCACCTCTCCCTCGGAAGCTCTCGTTCTCACCACGAAGGTGGCTCAGCCCTTTGGGAGGCAGCCGTGGAACCAGCACGGTTTGCAGACCAGTAATATTAACAGCAAATCTGGCACCGGCTTTGTCTCTCCTTAATGCACCGGGTTGTTATTTTCAGTGGTTTCAATTACTGCCACACTAGCAGCTGAGTTGTCTTGAAGCAGGGGCAGGGCATGGAGGTGAAGGTGGGAACCCCCATGGCCATCCTCTGCTGTCCTTACTCATCAGGCAGGTACTCAAATCTGGGCTGGAGTTTGTAAACATGTGCTGAGGTTCCTATGGAGGTTCAACATCTCCTTCTTATGGGCAGTCTTCCTACCTTGCCTCATGAGACCTCCATGGGGCACCTGTGGCATCCCTGTAGGACCCTTGTCTGACAGTGGGGCCTCAGGAGGGCAGAGAAGGAGCAGGGATCAAATTCACTTCCTTGCGTGGGGCCAGCACAGGGCCCAAGACCTACGTGTGTCTCACTGAAACCTGCTCTTGAGGTTTCTGTGGTAACTTCTTCAAAAGCAAATGTCAGAGGGTAATATTGGGTTGTGAATTTCACAATTCACTCTTACCTAAGAAACCCAGTCAAGGCAGAGTCAGAACGATGTTATTTAACGAGCCAAGCCTTATGTGGGACATACCAGCCTGCTGCTGGTCCACAGGAAAGCTTCCCCCTCCCATGGCTGTCTCACAGGGTGCTGGTAATGAGCACCCAAGGCTGCTTTGCTGCTGGAAGTCACTTGCATTTTTTCCTCAGTAGTCACTCCTAGACGGATGATGTTCTTTTGTGAAGCTTATGCTTTCTGCCTGCATTTAGTCTCAACAGCAGGGAAGAGCATCCTATTTGCCTCCTGGCCATATAATAATTCATAGCTGCTTTCAGAAAAGTAAAAAAGGTAGGAAAAAAAAGAAATGAATCCCAGTTTTGGGCTGTGAAGAAAACTGCAGAAACTCTTTTCCATCAGATGTCCTCTTCATCTCTTTTCAGGTGCAACTGAAGGAGATTTATTTTGAGAAGCATGGCTTACATCCTACTTTTTATTGATCATCCGAACGAGGACCAAGACATTTTATGTGGAAAGAGTGGGCCAGGCTCATGCTCAGTTATGGTAACCATGTCTGTCAGCCCCTGTTTACTTACCTCCCTGTAGCAAAGTCTTATGAAAGGGCAGCAGCATCCCTGTTTGGACATGCAAACCTCTCCAAGCTTCCTAGGGGCAGAAGTTAGGGGAGGGAAAACTCAGAGGTGGGGTGCCTATGTCATGGGAATGGCTTGAGAAGGCATTGACACGCGGAGAGGGGGATCCAGCAGAAAAAATGGGGATTTTCAGGAGTTGATTGCTGAAGGATATGGAATATATATTGATGCACAAGATGGGAAGCAGGAGAAAGATGGAAGTGGGTACACGGGCTACTAAGCATGCTGAATCATAGCGACTGAATGGTGGGAACCAGGACACTGGAACAGGACAAACCAGGGATTTAGAGAGTAAGGCACCTTGTCTTGAGATGTGTTTAACTTTCCCGTGGGGCACCCTGCTTCTTCCCACAGAGCTTCTCCTTGGCTTGGAAACAGTGACGAACAAAAGGTCCTACCAGAAGCTCCCATCCTTTTGCTGCAGGAAGCAGAGCAGTCCTAGTTGCATATACAGTAGTAATTTGCATGGTTTTGGTTAGTTACACAAGATATGTGGAGTTTCTCTTCCCCTGACTTGAATGTCTTGCATAACTAGTCAGCATAGTGTGAACTGCCAGTGTGAATTGTCGACCTTACAATCAAGACTACCAACTGCAGCTTGCTCTCACAAAGGAGACAGCGGGAGCGGAGCGGGGTTTGAGAGCAGGCAACACAAATAATTCAGTAAGGACAGACTTCCCTCAGGAAAAAAACTGAAAAGAATAGGACTACTTTGTTAGAGAGCAGATGACTAAGAGCTATACAAATTAATGAATGGAATAGAGAAAGTCAGGGGGGTGTTCGTGTTTACTCTCTTGAACTATAAAAGAACAAGGCAACATTCAATTAAAGGGGAAGCAAAAAGTATCAGGTGACAAAATCCCCTTCTCTTAGGATCGGATTAAATTGCTGTTTGAGGAGTCTGTCTCACCACTGCGTGTGGAGGGAGCCTCAAAGAGTACCCTGGAGAAGACAAAGCTTGCAGACACCTACTCAAGTGGGATGAATCCCACAGCATTTTGATTTTTTTTAGGGAAATATTTGTTTACATGTAAAATTAGGGTAAAAACAGGAGATTGAGTGTGTTTTGAAGTGTTAAGATTTCCATTACTAACTGCTGGTTTCACGAATTCAGGGTAAAAGGATCTTTTGTGGGCAAACCATTTTTCAGTTTCTGAGCGTCTTTCTCTAATGCAGTGGAGTGCATTTGATTGGTCCCAGCAGTCTTCCACCACTATCTGATGGTTATAGCATTATTTAGGATGACATTTTCCATGGTGCTAATTTCCTGCTATTAGCCTCCTAGTATGGGATTTTTGGTATTTGTTCCCTCACTCACTGCAGGTATAAGCATTTCCATTACAGATATCGGGAGCCTTAATTTCAGAGCAGAAGCTGTTGGAACACAATGAAAAACTGATAAAAGCTGAACAGAAAAAGACTTTCTCTTTTCCTAAGAGCTAGTACACTACAAAACAAGAGACAAAAGATGATAAAAAGTTGAAAAGCATCTAATGTTTTAGTTACCACAATGATACTTGAGAGTCATATGTTGAAATCAGAGTTATATCAGGTACTTCAGATATATAGGAATTCTCTATCCAAGTGGTTTTAAAAGATACTGAAAACTTGTCTGAAATGATGAGGATCATAGCAGAAATGTGTCCTATGACCTTCAGAGTTGCAGCAACCAATTCATCATAGATACAACAGATGATATCAAGGCTCTCTACCTCCTGAATCAACTAGAACTTGAATTCTTTGAGGTGCTTTATAGTGTCTTGCACAAACATGACCTGATGCCTAAAGGCTCCAATTAGGAAAGAGAATATAAAATGAGCAGCTCACCTTACTGAGATGGTGCTCAGCTACCAGGGTAAATATGGGTGAGGTGGAAACGAACTGATTGCTAACTACATGGGAAGATAAAGGACTTGGCAAAACTGGCCTAATGCCCAAAGCAGCCTCAGTAATTAGAGAGGGTAGGTTTTCCTTGCTTGTGTAGTGGTCACATACGGCCATATAATCACAACAGAAACTTACTGTGTGCTAGCAGGGCTCTAGGACAGTTCTTCTGAGACTAGAGGTCATGCCCCAAGTGGGTTACAAGTGGCGTCCTGACTCAACAGATACTGAACTGTTTGGATTAATATTCAGAGTCATGTGAATGTCAGAAACTGACTTGCAACAGGGAAGTGTTTAAGAACTGCTGCGTGAAGAGCTTTGTCCTTTAAGATGTTGCATAGCCGGCATACCTTTCCTAGCAAAGTCAATGCAGACATACCTGTGTGCTGAGTTGAGCATGTGCTCAAGTGCATTACAGGGGCCGTGCCAGCACACATGGTCGAGAGGCAAGTCTGGGGTAGTTCCTGGTGTTTCCTCCCCAGACATGTTTAAAACTTTTTAGATCTAAAAGTATACAGTGAAGAAAAACAGAATTCAATAAATTCTAGATGAAAATACATTTTCTAATAAATATGAATAATCAGCACTGAGGTTTGCAGTGATCTGGAGGTTTCTGACAATTTACAAGATTTAATGTAAGAAACCTTGCTATAGCCTGAGATATCCTGATGTTAGCAGTGGGGAGAGGACATAATGTTAATGTCGGGGTTTATAATCTCTATCTACACTTTCAGTGGGGTTAGAATGAAAGTGATACATGGCCTAAGGAAACCAAAGATTGCATTTTAAGTGTAGTTGCCTAAATTTTGAAATGTAATAAATAAATGCCATGCCTTTCACAGATATTGATGCTAACGGTTGTACTGAAACGTAGGGTGTGTTTTAAATTATTTTAGGGTGGAAGGGTCAGGCAGATGATCTCACCTGACTATTTGAAATTGGCCATACCGTTTAACTTAGTAATCCTTTCAGCTGAAGGAATTCTTCTCCTCTGCGTAAGCAAATACCACAGAGCTAAAGAAATACACTGTTTTTTCAGTGTCTTTGCATCTGCAGTCAACAAGACTTCCATGAAACTGGATGAGAAACCACTGTGCTGACACAGAGGAAACTGAGAGATTTATCCCTCCCAGTTGCAGAAACTGTACCCCTTTGATGATTTTTTGCTAGCTCATATCTGACACACATCTCAGACATCTGACAGGACAAAGACTTCAATATGCACCTAGATTAATATACCAATCCTAATTTTGTCTTTACAAACAGTGTTCACAAGCAGATATATATTGCAAGTTTTTTGGGGATATCTTTTGAATGCTCAAAATTCACATCACATCCCTAAATTTCTTCTGTTTCCTTAAAAAACAAAGACTATGTGTAAAATAAGAAAATGGTAATATCTGTTGAAGCAGACAGGTCTTGTATTAAGGAGAACTCCATCAGTGTTGAAAGGTACTGCTAAGTACTGAATAAAGATTCACAAGGTTGTTGTCTGCCCTCAGGCTACTGTACCTTCCAGTCACAGAAATCTAGGTACTGCCTGAAATTTGTTTTTTTCTTCAGACAGACTCATCACAGTGCAGTCTAGCTACTGCAGAAGTAGATGAAAGGAGAGAGCTATTATTATTTATGGACACTTTAGCTCCATTGTTACCAGATAAACCCACTGCCCTTTAGTAATCTGAACTACCCATTAGACCTTGACTCTGGAGATATATTTCTTGAAAGCAGCAGTCACACTGAGTGAGAAAGGAGGTGTGACGAGCTGAACCTTCATTTATTCAGACTGATGACCCTGTGTGAAAACAGTTGATCTGAACAGTGGAAGCACAAAAATAGGAAATGAGTCCTGATGGCCCTTATTCCGTCTTCAGCATTTATTCTGCAAGTTTTGTGACTAAGCCATCCTAGGCACTGTGATGGAAGGTGCATGAATGCTTGGCACACCTAAGAGTGACCTACTGAGACTTCAGTCTTTTGTAAAAAGTCTATGGAAGGAAGTATTTGGGGTAAAAGCACTTCTTATTTTCCATTAATTATATAGTGAGGCTGTGAGCCTGATGTGATTAGAGCAGGCTGGAGTTTAGCTCTTGGACAGCTGAGGGAAGGCAAAGGAATACAAGCTGTGGTGACTTGCTGCCTGTGGTGCAGACATGACCCACAGATGCAGCAGGGTCAGCACTGTCATGAAAGGAAAGATGCTGTATTGCATTCTGAGGATTTTGCTTATCTGGAATGTTTCTCAGAGCTTTAGTAACTTATTGCAACCCACAGTAACAAACTGCTGTTTTCTGAGGAAATCTGAGCTTGTGCAATAAACTTCTAACAGAACGTGTACTCAAGGTTGAGACAGTGCAGACTTCCCATGTGCCCAGAAAGCCTCTCTTGCAGGCCCATGAGCATTAGAAGATGCTTATTAACTTCTTTGCTTTTCTGGGCATTGCATGTGAGTGAAGTAATGAGGACAACATAAAATCATCTATGTTGTCTGTATACAGACCTCCTGGAACTCCAGCTATTGTTGGCTGCATTCATATCAGAACTGGAAAAACAAGATATACAAACAAAATGGTAGGAATCATTTCCAGCCTCTTGATGTTGCTCCAAAGCTGAAAGAAGCTCCAGCCCAAGGATCATGTTATAGTCTATCATTTATAGTTGGTTCCTTTAAATTCCCCTAGGTGGGCAGTTGCATCACTTAAGAACTAAAACTATCCAGTTTATATCAGGCTCTTCCGTGCTAAGTAAAAGTACTCATGCTAATGAGAAGCAGCCTTTCTCTTGAAGGATTCCATCTAACATGAAAGAAGGTTGATGGAGCTGGAAAAGGGAAATGAACTCCCACAGAGAATAAGTTCACACAGGAAGTCAGTCTCCAAGTCAGGAACAGAATCAAGTTCCTGGAGTATTTTACTGGGTGGGTTTCAACTTCTCCTGTCACTGCCTGGGCTAAAAAAGTGAGTTTGAAAGAGATTGTCATGTTTAGAAAAGAGTGGTTATCTACTTAACTGACCTTACCAACAGAGGTTATCATGAGAAGGTTTTCTCTAATTAACAAGGTAGTTTCTGTAAATGTTGAGGAAAAAGTAAAAATAAAGCATTTACAGCATGCTGGGAGTATTACAGTTTTAAAGCATGTGTCAGTAGAAAGCTTGAAATATCAGCACTTGTGTTCACCAGTTTGCTCTCAAAATCAGCTGACTTTGCAGTTTCTGATGGCAAGTGTTGCAATGGTCAGAGCCTGTTTCATTTCTCTGTGAAATATCTCTGAGGCCATTTGGACTAACTCTTTATGTGATCATAGACATCATGTTGCCTAACTTCCAGGCACCCTGCTGTCTCGTGGCATCCCCAGCCCTTGGTTAGGCTCTCAGACTTCCTTCCCATGCAAAGCTGGAGGAGCGTTAAACCTTTAGCATGGGGGTTTGCAGACAGCCTCAAGCTGAACACTGACTTCTAAGTCTGCCTGGTAGGAAAAAAACAACAGCTAGACCCTTAACTGGGGTGCCTCCCTCCAGGCAGTGCTGATGTAGACTGCAGGTTATGTAGACTGCAGGCGCTGTTGGAGGGGACCTGTCAGCACAATCCTTTCCCACTGTGGAGAAGGAGATGTCTTCTCCCCGGTATTCAGATATGCAGGGGCTACCGCTCTCATATGAGAGTCAATAAAACTGGTTTCAGATTCTCAGATTTCCTGAGTACTTGAAGAATAGAATGAACCTAGAATATACAATAACCTTCTCACCTGTGTTCTTCTGCATGAGGTCTGGCCAGAAGGTACAGTGATGAAGATGTAGAGCACATCTATTACTTTGGGACCAAGGAGACAAATGGAAGAACTTATATGTTCAATCCTGTCCAGAATTTGGGCATTAGCTAAGATGCTATCAAGAAGCTTGATAGTGCCAGAATCAAAAACTTGCTTCTGATTTGAACCTGGCTGCCCACAGCAATAGATGTCAGGTGAACGTTTTTTTTGTTGTTGTTTTTTTTTTTTTTTTTTTTTTTTTTAAAGATCTTAGTAATGCTAAGATGCCTAAGCCCTTCTAAATATAGGTCTTTTTTTTTTGAGTCACACCCTCCTTGCCCAGTCTTGACAACATTTATTTCATCTTGCAAAAAAAAAAAAAAAACTCATGTAACGCTAACAAATCTTTGTTTCTGAAGGAAAAATGTTAATGTCATAGTCTGAACATGAATTCCCTTCACTGAAGTTTAAAAATCTGTAAAAGTTTCCCTACAATATTAGCTAAATGCTAGAACTGTATTTCACAGCCTCACAAATTAAATATAACATGATGGTCTTTTAATGGGGAAAAGTAGTTCTGCACGTGGCCGGACAACTGTCTCCAGTGTGTTGACATCTCTTTTCATGTAACAGACATATGTTGGACTGGATATATGAAGAGTACCCTGAACTTTTTATTTACTTCAAAAGTGTAATGTTGTTTATGGGCAAAACCTCCTGACAGCAAAGAGACTGTAAGATTAGGAAAATACAGGAATGTTTTTCTCCTTTTTTGAGCAAGATAGTTGACTTGTGTGTATAGAAATATCCTGTGCATTGATGTCCTTCAGATAAAGGGCACATGCAAAAAACTGCCTTTGTCTTGCCCTCTGCTTCGCAGAAAGGATGCACTGCAGAAAGGATGGCTCATCCTTCACGTGTGACAGAGTGCTGTGCGGAGCAGCCGGTTCGGGACCAGAGTGGTTTGGACAGTGTGTGTGGAATTAGCTAGAGCCAGGAAGTGACTTTTCTCCTTTAGAAGGTATTAATAAAATGTAGAGTGTAATAGGAAGGTAGCTAATAGAGGAATGCAGTCTTTAAAGAAGTTTATGACCCACCTAGCCTACAGCTGGACAGTTCTGGAAAGTGGAGTCATGTTGCAGCCATGTTGCAGTCATGTCATTATTATTAGAGAATAACATCAGTTTATGGTCCTCTACTAAACCAAAGCTGAATGTGCATTTAGGAATTGGATTGTCTCTCTCATTGGTCAATAAATACAGAAGATCATGTCAAACTGTTGAGGTTTACTGGAGGTTGGCAAATATAGTGCAGACTGTCCCAGTAGTGTGAAGTACTCATTGCAGTAAATGTGATGTTGGTCGAAATGGATTATGAAAGGACCAGCCCCTCTAACCGAATATACAACAAAAATGCTGATACAGGTATCACTTAGACCTGTTTGCTAATTTAGATTTGCAGTATCAACTACTGGTACTTGTGAGAGATCACCCACAATGTCTGCTCTAGCCTAGCCCACTGATGTTAGGGGTCTTGGGAGATGATGGAAATACTATTCCAGCGAGTTAGTCCAGTTCATTTTCCAACCCGAAGAGTAAGAGGTGTAAAACTTGTATCTGATTGCCCCAGCCCGTCCATTGACAGAAGTACTAGGGTATTCTAAGGGAGACTGCTGGTCACTGTTTCATATATAGCTGTTTATCCAATTAATATACCTTCTCCTTAACCACACAAACAATATTCTATACTTCTAGGAATAAATATGCAAATGAAAACTGTCCACAAGAAAGCTTCCATTTTACTTCTATTTCTCCTTTTTCTTTTCCAGAAAAAGAAAGCCAGAAAAAAAAATATGCCTTGTAATCTTAATTCTGCAGTATTCAGCTGATTTAATACAGTAATTCCTGATTTACATCTATATGAATGAGTAGAGAATCAGGCCCTGGTTGAGAAATACTTTTTTTTCCACAGCACCACATTATAAGAGCACCTTAATTCCCTGATCCATCCTAACCCTGGAATGCAAGGAGGACTAGAAGTTTGGCAAATGCTGTAGCCAGATGCCTCTGTGTGTCCTTCTGTGTTCACACCCTCCCTAATTATTATGCTTTAAAAAATAATAATAAAATGCAAATAACTTACACCTGGTAAAGCTTGAAAGGCAAAAAAAAAAAAAGCAGTAAAGAACCCAGAGGTTGTGGGAGTGTTATTATTTCTTTTTAATCAGACGAACACACACCTGTATGAAAGTTCCTTAAACATTGTTTGCTATTGCTTTGGTATCCCACTGCTAATACATTGAGGTAATGTCCTTTGGTCATGTTGCTTAATTGAACAGATGATGGGGGGTGGAGGAAGCTTTGCAAGGAAACATGCTAGCGATAGAAGAATTCCCACCCACGCAGTAGGCATGTACTGTAATAATGGAATAATTACATGCACTTTGTTTATAGCTGTCTTCCCCTTGCATCTATGCCTTGGGCTAGAAGTGAAGCAGGATGGGTCCTGCAATCAGTTTTCACAATCGTGTTTTCACCGTGATTGTATTTTATTTCCCATTAGAAAGCAGAGCAAAAGCAGTGGCTTCAGCTCTTCAAGACTCTACAGATTTACTCGCGTTTGGGCGGGTTTTTCATAGGTGATTTTGGATGTGCTCCATGACCTGTGGACCCCAGACTTGTGATGAAGCTTCTCACTCCACACTCCCAGTCTGCCCTGGGCTGTTGAGCACTGGATCAGTCTTGGCCTGAAAGATGTGCCAGCCTTTCAAATAATGAGTGCTGGACTGGGGAGGAAACCAAAGCCAGACAGCTTTGTGTGCTGGAGAAGGCAAAGTAACCATTACTGGGCAGGCTGTGAAGCAGAGATCCTTTCTTTGTGCCTCTGAAGCAAGTTAGAAATTTTCTTGTGGACTCCTCTGTCCACTTGTTCATTAAATTAATCCTGTCTTGCTTCTCGAATTTCAGCGTGTACTCTCAAAGGAGGTGTAAAATATTTTTGATTTTTATTCTGTTGCCTCTATAAATTTTTAGGGGTAGCAGTAGGCTTCAGGCACCTACCATTCTGTGTTCAATTCGGTTGCAAACAGCCATAGACAGAGGCAAAACATTTAATTTCCACTGGCATTTGGGGGAGACATTTCCAGACAAACTGAATGTCCTCATGATGGACCTTATCTTTCTCTTGTGGAAGCCTGCATGCTGCACCCAAGTAGAGAAGAAGGGAAATAGGAAGCATTCACAGATGAAATGCAGGGAAGTCAATAAACAGACATTGGACTGGAAAACACCTGGAAAACTACCAAGATAATTCTTGACGCAATAGTCACACCTGGTTCCCCTGGTCTGTCACACAGATTGTGTTTTGGCAGTAAATGGCACTTTGGCACTTATTTCATATGGATATTTGTAGCATGTAACATAGGGAGGGTCTTGGTTTGAGGTTTAATGGAGACAGCTACATCTTGGAAACTCAGAGCAACTTGCAGCTGTCAGCTAATGAAATCCCCCAGTCATCTGCAGAGTAGACAAGGTTAGGTTGGCTAGCCTCTCCAAGGCTGGCTTTGGAGAGGCCTTGAGAATTAAATACAGCTGTTATTTAAAGGGTCAGAGAAGTAGTGACCATGGGCTGACAATGAACAATACACCTGGCAGCTGTTAACATTACATGTCATGTATGGCAGATATGTCCCTTTCCTGAGGATGTTACAAGCTGAAATGCTGTCCTAAGCGTAGGAAATTGTTGAGAGGAACGTAGGAAAACATGTTTTTGTTATAATTGTTCTAATCAAATCAGAATTAAAAATCAGGTTTGCCATATGGAAAAGTAAATTGTGAGAGGTCTCATTTGAAAAACAGTTTTGGAATATAATTTCTAGCTGTTTTAATAGTCCTTGCCTTGACTTTAGCAGGGCTGCTGGACAGCTTTGTCAACAGAAATCCTGCAGGGTCCCAGGGGGCAGCAGCCACTGTCTGGGGTATATCCTGCTCCCTGGAGCGCTGCTGAAGTGTGCCAGAGTCAGCTAGGAGGAATGAGGCAGGCTGTGAGCACACAAGCCTACTTGGCTTCCATGGGGGATTTTGGTGGAATGAGTGTATTTCTGTGGAACACTGATCTCACCTAACCATCCCCTTCTGATGGGAAACTTTTTTGCTGAAATGCTGTTGCTATGCCTTGTGGTTCTCTCCCCTGGATCCCATCATGATTAGGGCCATATGGCCAGTAATGGTGATGATCTTCTCTTCCTAGCCCCAAAGCATATGTAGGAAGTTACCTGTAAGGAAATGGGTGAATCTAGAATAAATAGCAAAATATGGTGGGCTTAGAAGAGATTTAGGAACTAGCAATTCTCTGTTTGACTTGCTATCAATGATTTACCATGGGACCTTTGGTAAGTCAATTCATATTTCTATGACTCAGTTTCTGCCTCAGAAAGAACTGTCTGCTGATCTCACTGGGGTAGTTTTAAAGCTTAATTTAGTTATATTTTACAGGACTTTGAAGATGTGAACTACAACATATTATGGGAAACACTGGGAGTCATAAAAGAAAGAGTTGGTGTTGCAAAAGGAGGTATGATAATGAAGCCTAAAGACAGAGACTTAATGCCTCAGCTCTTTGCTGAATCAAAGCTCAAGACTGCAAGTTCTTTGAAAAAGACTCTTCTCAATTAGAGGCCTGTTCAGTACCTAGCATAATAGGTCTACGACATAGCTGATGCCTCTGAACCCTAATGTAAGAAACGATTAGGAACATAAGTCTGAAGATAGTACCTGCTGTTGGAAGACTACAGGTCCCTGTAACCCCTATCTCTTTCTCTCGCTGCTCTTAGTTTTTTTATTATCTTCATATCTCTGTACCTTACTGCTTGCTCCATTCTCCAGGTCATTAAAACATTGTTCATGCTATAAATAAAGAAGATGAAATTACAGAGTACTTATATGCACGCTAGCTAGGAAGCTGAATGGGCATGAAAGGGCTTCCTGGTTTCCTTCCAATTCAAAATGTTATTGAGTTACTGTGTAATCAGATAAATGAGTTGTTAATCAAAGTGATGTCAGCTTGGGACATACTATAGAAAAATGATTCCGTTGTAATCAGAACTGTATAATTAAGCAATGAGGCATGACAGGGCTTGAATTATAGTGCGATAATTTTCACTTCAGTGCTACTGACGAGGGCCATGGCTGTCTGCCATCCAAGTGCCCGACTGTGTCTTGCTGTACAACAACCCCAGTGATGAAGTATCTGACAACCTGGAGTAAAAAACATCACCCTTTCATCTCCCCTCTCTGTCCTAGGGTGAAACATTCCTGTGATCAGCTAGGTCAGGCTGAGCCCATTGCATCTGGGACCGGAGTTTGATTTCATTTCTGTCTCCTATTGTAATATTTATGGCACAAATGCATATTTTTTAACATGAATTTAACATGGTAGAGGGCAATAGGATTCTTCATGGAGATAATGGCTTGAACCATAATTCCTATTAACTAAACCCCAGCAAAAGGTTTAGTGTTATGAAAGAAATTTATAAAGGCAGTACCTAGGTAGTGATGCTTAGATCTTTCAAGACTTAGCCCTTTCCTTCTTCAAAACTGGTAAATTTATATCAGGAAGAAGTTAGAAAATTCTGATTCTCTTTTTTTCCCCCATCACTCTTCAGTTAAAGTTGGTTAGACTTAAGAAAGAGTCTTGAGGAAGCGTGAGAACAGCATGGCCTTTGGTAACCTGTTCCACAGACAGGGGAGAAGACAGCACGTGGCATGAGTTACTCTTTTAAATTAAAAAACACTCATTTAAATACCTTGTGCCTATATGATAGTGTCCAAGTGCTTCAGTCATAGCTTGGGCAAAGCTTCCACTGAAAGCAATGGGCGTTTGTCTGAGTCAGCAACTCAAAGTTTGTTCCACAGACTCAACTTGGAGGTGAAAATGCTGGGGCTGAAAAGTTCCCCTTTCTAGCAGAAGGGAAAAAATGTAACGTTCGAAAGAGACTGAGCCTTGCCACCTCATTTTGCCCCATCAAGTGTTGGCTTTGTTGAGGAGGTGGGAACTACTCTACAGTTCACCCTTACCCTCAGGGAACCCTTCGCCATACAGGAGGCAGCAGGCCTGTCTCAGTGCTGTTGGTCCTGGTGCTACTGTGCTGGGAGTCAGGTTTGCCAACGAGCCAGCGTGCTGCACTGCTGGCTGGCTGGCCCGGTCACTGTCTGTAATCCCTGTGCCAAAAATCTCGACACCCAAAGAGAAGCTCTGCACCTTCTCCAGAGCTTCCTCCAAAGTGCCACTACCTCATGGCAGCTTTCCTTTCCTCAGAGGTGGAGCAGGGCCTGCTGGCTCTGCTGCTCTAGGGGCATAAACAGCCAAACCACAGCTTGGGAGAGGGCAGCAAAGGGCAGCACTGAGCTCCCGATGCCACCGGCACACCTGTGCTGGGCACTTCGACTGCTATCCTCTGCCTGAGCTGCTGCAGAGGAGATGAGCAGCTCCAGTCGGGAATGGTTAAGTGGTTAAGCACATCAGTCTCCCAGTTTCTCCTCTGTTGCAAAAATGATGTGCTCTTGGCAATACCGACAGGAAACTGTTCCTGGGGCTAAATACATGCAAAAGAGAGCTTCCCTCTGAAAAAAAAAAAAATCTTGGCTGGAATAGCAAAATGCTCCTGGCCTGTTAAAATTATGTCACTGAGAGAAGTTTCTCTGTGTCTGCTGGTGTACCTGTAAATCAGTTCGAGCTAGCAGTCCTTTGAAACCCATTTCAGCTGAAATATATGCTCCTGAGGATGAATGAACTTTTGAGCTGCTAATGCTGCCATCCCTCATAAGTCAAATCTCTTCCCCAGATACTTGAATCCCATGATGATAGTAAAAAATGGGAGTTTACAAGATACATAAACATCAATTTTTTTGAGAGCTTTCACCTTGGAAGGCAAGCAGTGTCCTTGGGTTGCATGCCTGTCAAATGAGTGCAGCTGAAATAGAGGAAAAACGGATTTTTTTTTCTGCTTTCTTCCTGTAGTGCTGGCAGGAGAAGCTGGCTTGAAAGGTCCTCCATTAATCAAAGGGCTACAACGTGGTCAGTCATGACAGAAGCTTCTCTCTTCCTTATGATTATATCCACATTGCTTTGAATGTGACTGCCAAAGGAGCTTTAATTATGGCCTGCTCCAAGTCTTGCCTGACTTCCCTTCCCATAATAAGGAAAACAGTGAGTCTAGGGGGAAACTTTAGTCTTCTCTGCATTGACTATGTGGAAAGGAGCGGTGTTATCTGAATAGGATCTTCCAAAAGGTTATGTGGCCCTGCTAGCTACTGTTCCTTGTATCTGATGATGAAAAGGACAGCCAGTTGAACTGAGGGTGATCAAGCTGTAATTGCTGCAAGAGAAGGATGCTTTCATACAGTAAGATCTGCCATGAGGGACTTCCTGCCACATGATGCCCTTGAAACAAAGAGTTTTTATCCATTTATCTGCAATATCTGAATAGAAACAGAAAATATGGTACTTCACAGGACAGATTATATATAGTTAGAGATAACAAGAAAAACATGTTGCTCATTTTTTAGCAATATGTGGTGCTGGTCAGCAACGGAAGATGCAGTACTCCGTTTTGAGACCTGGGGCCTGCCCAGTACTGCTGTGTTGTGTCTGTTTGTTATGGCTACTTGGATTTGCATGTGTCATCCCACTGCTAACCCGCTTGCTCTCAGGGGCAATGCCTGTCCCCTCATGTACATCCCTCTGTGTGCCATGGGGGCCTCAGATGGGATGTCCGAAGGTGGCATGGAGGTAAATAGTCCTCCCCAAAGGGATCTATCTCCAGACAGGCTTCCTCATCTGTTGCCGTTTTGACCACCTTGTTTGCTGCAAATGTCACGGTTTGTCTGTCAGGCTGGTAAAGGAGAAATGGTTCTTCTGCCACAATAAGAGGATTTGTCATCTGTGATAATCTGACATCACAATTTGTGAGGCACTGAAACTGCTGGCAGACGCAAGCAGTAGGCAACTGTTTAACATGGACCATGAACTGAATGAGGAGCAAATGTTTTATAGCAGAGGTAGGGAAGGGCACCAACCTGTCCACATGTTGCAGTGCAATGAAGGGAAGGTAAAGATTTCTTAAAATTGTAATTCTGAGGGAAATCCAATACAGAATTTCCCATACATATTAAATTCCTATTGGGAAAGATTTCAGCTGATGACATGAGTACAAGTCTTGAGCTTCTTTTGCCTTAGATTTTCACTGAGTGCAGGATCCTTTGTGCCTGTGCTAGGCCTGCTGCTGTGACAAGGAAGTGACTTGCACAGTTTAGCTTTTCCATTCAGATAAGATTACTAAATAACAGAACTTAGTCAGGGTTCACAAAATTTGCTTTTGTTAAAAAATTTAGCAGTGCCACCTACAGGAAACGACGTGGAAATTCAACAAAGGCAACGTAACAGTAAGGCTGTGCTTTTGTGCTTTTGTCTGCTTGGTACAATGAGATATCACCGTCAGTGTGGGGCTCCTCTGATGAGCAGGTTTCTCATTGACATCAAAGGGAGATCTGCATGCACAGATAATGCAGAATACCTGAGAACAGAGCTTTGTCCAGAAACCACTGTCTTTGAAAGCCATTGCCTTTTGATTTCAAGAATGTCTCTTTTTTTTTTTTCCTAAGACATTTCCCAAACACTATGCACTGCATATAAGCTGGTCCAGCTCCCAGTGGAAATGATGGCAACTTTCCATTGAGTAGGATCCAGTCTTTAATGCCTTTCACGTATGCCAATGAAAACTCTTTATGTTGCGTACTAGCACTCTTTAAAGGCTCTCAAGTAGATAGACAGATTAGATTATTTAGCACTATACAATGCAGCATAAGTGGTGCTGGTGAGTCATTAAATGGCACTCTTCCCTCTGACTCAGTGCAGAGTCAATGCCCAAGCATGTTGCTATGGGACTCTGTGTTGTTGGAGGTGCTCTTTTTCAGATGAGAAGTAAAAACCAAAGTCCTGACCCACTATTCTTGCTACGAAGCCTGTTTGCCTGTTAGTCACTTGGTTGAACTTTATAGAATTTTTAGCCTTAGAACAAGTTATCCTTTGCATCCAGTAGAAAACTATTGTTCTCATTGCCAAGAGCGATCACTGTTTTGAGCTATCTGGAACAAAATGTTTAAAAACAAAGAGAATGGATTATTGCAAATACACTGTGGAGTTTAAATCCTTAATACTGAAGGAAAACCTACATGGACACTTATTGCACATTAATATTTAGCATTCTGTTTTTTTTTTTTACCACTTGAATGACTGTTTTCAATTACTGTTCCCTACATGAAACCACTTTACTCATACAGAAGAACTGACTTAGAAGATGACTACTCTGTTTTGCAGTAATTTAAGGTTTCAGACTGTTTTTTTGTTTTGTTTTGTTTCTTATCTTTAAGGTAATAGGTACCCGGAATGTGACAGACTTGTTTTAGTCCTAGCTGTCTTCCTGGTCAAAAGATTACATTCCAGCTCTTTCTCAACTGTGCAGGCAATTGAGTTTCACCTGGTTCTTTCATCTTCTGGCCACTCTCCCAACCACCAGGATGTAAATTGCAAGACTCTCCTGAAACAAAAAAAAACCCAACCCAAACCAAACCAAACCAAACCAAACCAAACCAAAACAAAACAAAAACAAAACAAAACAAAACAAAACAAAACAAAACAAAACAAAAAAAACAAAAAAAAGAAACACCTTTCTCAAAACCTGATGTCTTGACAGGACATCTCAGTTATGAAATCTCTCTTTGTGGAAAACGTTCTGACCAGGGCCGGTATGCAGCCAAGTTTGCTTAACAAATTACATAAGCGGCCCTGAGTCATTCCACAGCGCTTCTGCGGTAGAGCGGGGCTGCCCAGGCAGCCATCCAGCCTGCCTCGGGGCAGCCATCCTCTGTTGGTAATGCCCCAAATTCCCTTCTCAAGGAGATAAGTGCTGCACTGCATCGCTCCTCCAGAATAAGTCCACTGCGGGATAGGGAGTACCGAGTGTTTACCAGGCGGGAAGTGGCCTTATTTCGGCGGTTAGTGGATGAACCTTAGGTGTGACTCCATCCTCTCCCCACTCTGCGGGCCAGCTTCCAGCCTCAGCGAAAGTATTTTAAGTCTAAAGTAATTGAGATCACCAGGAGTTATTCTGGGTTCAGGCTGTTGCAAGCGAGATGATGTGTCGCTGTTCAGCAAAGGCTACTGAAATGGAGAGGGATTCTTAGGAATGCACCAGCATAGGTGAAGTGGAAACCGAGGGGTCAGGCCAGGGAGGAGTGGTGGGAGCTGCTCCTCCCTTGAACTGGTTTCAATATACGGCATTTCTGGCTAAGGTGGTCACTATCTTTTCCCCTTGTAAAATTTGTATAAAACCATCCTGACAAACCACCTGCATTTGCTTACTTTATGAAGCACTCTTATGCACGTTATGAAGAACTTTTTCAGTTCTTCATTGCAAATTCTTACATGGTCCAGAGGAAAACAGATGAAAAAAAAAGTATTGCCTAGGACAAGAATTTTTTTCATTCTCCTGTGCTGTGATTACTGTAGGTAAATCTAGTTAATATCCATTAATAAATAGCTGTGAAATGCAGAAAATTCAGAAACTCAGAATGTTTTTAAAGATTCATATAATTCAGTCGGATAAACAAAATGATAGCAAAATGCCAGGTCCTGAATCTTAACTTCGAAAAACTATTTTTAAGGGGAGAAGCTGTATTTGAGTCTGTGTTCATTGGTAAACTCATAGTGGTTGCAAGAGAGGAGATATTTCCTCACTACTTGGGATCATAAGCTCAGCTGTGTAGTTGCTTTCTCAGAATCTAATTGTTTTCATATGAACCTATGGTGGGGACAGAGTTATTGAAATAATTTCAATTGCTGGGGAAATATTCAGAAATTCCAAAGGAAAACTTTATTGCAAGGTTGCATAGCCGGAAAAGTTTATTGTAAGGTTGCATAACCAGTAATATTTACTTCCTGAAAGTCTTTTTGGATAAAAAATCTATAAAATAGGCCAATTTGCAATGAGAAAAAAAAAAAAAAAAGGACTGATATCCTTTTAATGTCACAGGTTTTCTGTGAAGGGATTTAACATGGACGTGCATTTTTCAACCTAGTACCTTTTTTAATCTAGTCATAGAGTTTTGTGAAACACCTGCTAAGAGTCTGTCATGGTGATGGAGAGTTGACAAATGAGACAATCTGGGAGGGAAGTTATACGCTCTCTTTCCAAGAGGCAGAGCTGATCCATTGGGATGGAGCTATGGAAAAGAGAGGGTGACACAGCCAGGAAGCCAGGGCAGATGGCCAGCCTCAAGGTTAACTGAGGAGTCCTTCCTTATCTCTGGTGCCCTTCCAGCTCTATGACTGTTGGGCTGGGACTGTTAAATCACAAATACAGCTGGACAAAGTCAGGTTTGAGAAGACTTGGGCATGCTTAGATGTGTTCCTCTGGATTTATACCATGTCAGATGAGTACAGCTTTTGGCCTTGAAATTTGTAGCTTAAGTGACATGTGGCACACACTGCAAGTAATAACAAAATAAACACTAGTGCCTTCTCTGAGTTACTTCTGATTTACACTCAAAGACATTAGAATTTCTTCCTATTTATCCTTATCCTTATAACTGAAAGTACTTTGGGATAGGAGGTCAGAAAATGAAGGAAATCACTTCTACAATATCAAGCCTAAAATTCTTTCTGTTCTGTATTTTGGTGCATATTTTCTGTCTTTCCATGTTGACTATGAATTATCAGAGATCACATAAAGGTGCTGCAGAGCAGATATGTGGTTACTAAGCTGAATTTTGCTCATTCTTCACAAGGAGAGGAAAGTGAGCATGAGGTGTCTCACGCACCTCCAGCAGATCAGGCTTAATTGCTCTGAAAAGCGAGCTGCAAATGATCCTTCTCTACGTACAAATTCTTCCCTGTGTGTGCAAACACCTGCCCATGACTTCAGCAGTAGTCATGTATTGGGGGCAGGATTTGCACCTCCAGACTTTCTCATAACAAAAGATTGTTGGAGTAGCAAAATTGGGAATGTCACCTGCATTAAAGCCAGCACACCAGCTTTGGAATATATAGGCTTCATTCTAGCTCAGCGTTTTTAATTTGGACAGTCCCAGCTGCAGACTCTACTGAAGGACAAACATGGTCTCAGATGAATGAGACAGTCATTAACCTGGGACAAATGGAAGTATGGGAGGGAAAGCACGCATGGAAATGACCATGTCTGCTCAGTCTGTTGCAGACACATTTTGTGAAATCGCTAAGGTGAAAGAGAGGAGGTTGCAAGCACGAGGTTCACACATGTACTGAGAACATGCTATTTATCAAAATGCTCCCTTGTGTCGGGTCTCTGCACCTCCTTTCCGTGGGGAAGTTCCTTGCCTGCGTGAGCTGAGTGATCAAAGGCTGTGATGGCGGCTCTCTGCACTGAAACCTGGGGCTTCCTGGGCCTGAAAGCCTTGAATTTCTGCCCCTGAACAGCCATTCTGTCCAACTACAGCAGCTGCAGGCCTCTCTCTGCACAGCGGGTGTACACCTTAAGAGGAAGATGTGCGGTGTGGTTTCTTGCTTGGTTGGGCAGTTGGTGACAATCTGCTTGCCAATCCCTCAGTTTCTATCTCAGAAATCTGGAAGAGAAACGAACCGTGCTGGTAAAAGAATGAAAATATTTTGCATGAACGTGAGTTTGTTACTTTTTAAAAGAGGGAATTACGCTGTCCTAATAGAAATGAAGAAGAGTTCTCACAGTTTTTTTCCACAATTGCTATGAGTAATGTTAATGTTTCCAGTTGCTTGGTTTGTGTTGTGCATAATGAAATATAAATACTGCGTGGAATGCTTTGTCATAGAAAAATATTTATTAATAGCAGATTTGCAATCATCATCTCATCTTTGATTTGAGCAGGTTTTTTCTTCTCATAAGGTCCTTTCAGGCTACCGAGCAGTGACTGATGCGTGTTTATTTCAGTTGAGTCATCAGTATCATTAATACTATCTTATTTACCGATGTTTGTCATTTTATAGTGTTTAACTGGTAGGGTGACTCACCTCAGAGAGAAATGAGAACACGAATATAACAGGCTTTTTTCCTTCTTCCCCTCTGGCTTGGGATAGAGGCTGAGAATGACCTTTGAGGCAGAGTCTGAGTCATGCAGTTATCATATTTACCTCTGTTGTTGTGAGATTAATAATTATAAACATCTCTACACACAAGGAAAAAGGCTCAAGCTTTTATCCACACTTGTGCTTGCTTTCTACAGCTTACACAGACACCTTTTAAGTAGGTCCATGGCAAGAATCCACACTTGATGCCTTTCTCTCCTCAGCTGGAGTGAAAGGAGACAGCACAGAAAAGAGAGGAAAAGAGCCAGGGAGGAACCCTCCCGAGAAGAGCGATCCTGCTGGCCCTGGTTGAACTTAGTGAAATTGCTCAGGGCACTGTGCAACATTTGCATTTGCTTTTCAGCTCAAGTGTGGGAACTGACTTAGCAGAACCTCAGCCAAACCTGCTTCTTCAAAACGAGAAACAACCTTTTCCTCTTCATATTGGCGTGTTATTAATTACTGCAGCGTGCCACTTGCATCGCAGCAACCTGCAGAGTCCCAAGGAAACTTGGGCCCTTTTGCAGCAGGTGTTGCAGAAAGAGCTGGAGTAAGAGAGAAGCCAGTCCTGCCGCTGCGTACCTCCTTGTAAGAGTGGAATTAAAAGAGCAAACTGCACTAATGCCTTAGACATCCGAAAGTTAGGAAGTTAGAGCAGAATCCAGATCCCTCATGGTCTCCAAAACACGAGAAAGGTTGTTAGAATTGACTTGCTAAGGGACCCCAATAGCATCTCCCTCTTTCTAGATTAGAACTGAGGTAAAGAAAGGTGATGACCCAAAAGCCAGTGCATTAATCAGGGAATTACTCAAAGTCAACGTATTCACCAGGCAGCTGCTTACCGCTGATTAGTCAGAGCAGCTGAGAACTGGGGTGAGTGGTAAATCCCAGCCTCAGAAGCTTTAATTGAAGCACCTCCCTATAGTCTTGTGCCTACTTAGAAACCTTGGCCTTGAAATCAGGGGAGAGGGAGTGTAGAAAAGAACAAGAATGGGAACTGCACACTCTTTCTATGTATTGAGTAACTAACTATTCAGTGAGATTCTCATTCAGGCAAGAGGCTAGAGGGTGATGCCTTCCCTTTTATAACAATATAGCAGCTATGGAAATTCTCCCCGTAGCCTGAGACCTTGCAAAACTGCAAGTGCTACTTCTGTGAAAAATGTCTTAAATTCTCTACTACAGGCTGCTGTGTGGATGTGGTGCCCTTTGTCCCTCCTTTGACAGATTTGCAGATGATAACCTCACACTTACTGGCAAAAAACAGCAATAGCTTTATATAAAACCAGCCTGAGACTGAAATCCAGCCTCTCCCTCACAGACAACTCTATTAGTGTTGGGTTAGAACTGCATTTTTACCTGTGTTTCAAAACTGATGATTCAATGTATAATCTTCTGAGGGGGAAACAGAGCTTTTAATTTCTGCCAGCAGCAGAAAAAAAAATCAACCTTTACTCTCCCGCTTAGTGGCTGAGTGTACTACACATTAAACTAACGCTCTGGAAGAAAAACATATGGTGTTGCAGTTTTTCCTGAGAGGCCAGGTCCTGTTGGTAAGCAAGCTGTAGTTTTCTAGAAGTAGACTATTGCAGTTATATTTCATCAGAAACCTTTGTCCTTTTGGTTATTGTAAGTTAAGCGATAGCATCCTGGTGTGGTTAAGTTCACCTTATCTGAACAGCTTTACCCTACTGCCCTGCTTTCAGGGGCAGCTTTCGGATAAGGCATTCTTTTCATCAGTGACTACCTGTTTCCTAATAAATCTGTGTATTTATAGGGCTGGCATTTTAAAGGAACTCTCTCTAACGTACTTGTCAAGAGACTGATAACTTGGCAGAGATAAGTAATCATAGCCTTAATGTTGCCAAAATTCTGGAACTAAACTGGGCTGAAGCTTTTGTGTAGCTCCATTCTCCCAGATACTACTAGCGTTTGCTGGTTTCTAAAAATCTAATTTCTTGAGGATACACAGGAGGAAGAAATTCTATCATTTCATCTACACTGGATGTTTTTCAAAACATGGCTGTATCTTCTGAAAACTTTTCCTGTTACTCAGTGTTGCCTCACACAGGTGCAGTCATGTTCTTTGAACATTTTATCAAAATTCACTTAAAGCTATGCGATAAACTGACTCATTCATAACTGCTTGGAGAACTTTATTTTCAATTGGTTCAAATCTGGATCCATTTCAGGGCAAGATTAGGTTATTAAAGCCTTTGCTATGCTGATGTGATGAGCCGACTAGCTGAGCATTGCTACCCTTTTATTATCATGTGGGAAATAAAATCGCACACCTAGATTCAGAGGGCATGACTCACAGAGCCCGCGCTATTTCAGGGTGTTTGCTGAAAGCCCTTCTGGCTGGGTGTTTGCAGGCGCTCGGTGCGATAGGCCATGCAGGCAGGTGTTTCGGGCTGACTCAAAGCCTCTCCGAAAGCTCTCCAGGCAGGAAACACCGAGGAGGGCACGGGGCTTTCCTTGTTCTCATGCTGCCTGGGCAGAATCCTGAGCACAGACCACAGGGGTGACGGCTGCCCAAGAGCTGCCATCTGGACAAGAAAGAGAAAAACGTGTTTGCATAAGTACTGGAAGTCCAAACTTTGGATATTTAAGCCTTTTATTTGCACCCAGAAAAAGATAAACCTATGCTAGAGTTTTTTTTTTTTTTTTTTTTTTTTTTTAATCTTGAATTAGCTTAATTGAGCTGCGTTCTGCTAATACTTGTCAAGACTAATCTCGGTGCCCACTTTCCCAGCCCAGCTAGCTCTCTGCGAATGCCCTGTCTCCATTGCCCTTCACCTAGCATATTCCACAGCGGTCCAGGTAATCAATCACAGGGCCCAGCTCATTATCCTAATCTGCCTGCTTTTTCTGACTTATTAAAGCCTAATTAGTTTATAACAATCTAGAGGCTGCAGGTAATTTGGAAAGTCAAAGTAGCCAGCAACAATTGGACTGCAACAATGAGGCTTTAGGAGAGACCAAGTCCACAGCTGTGTTTACACTGCCACTTCTTAGGGAAACTGGATGTAACCGCCCAAAGGGCAGTTGGAAAGGACATTTGTGTGGCTCTAGGGTAGGTTAAACCACTTCGCACTGAAGGATGCTGCAGGTTTTTGCTAGTTCTTCCGTGCTGTTTATACCCAGTGTGGTGCAGCCGTGTTTATTGGGCCACTGAAGATGTGAGATAATCCTGCAATGTGGCCAGTATGTTCATGGTCTTGGTTCAGCCCTTCTAGTGCATTTTGAGGTTGGTGAGTTGAAAATACAATGGAGAGTCTCCTAGTTAAGAATTAAGGTGTGGTAAGAGAGAACTGCAGGTTCTGGTTTGCCACCATGATAGAGGAAAGAATATTTATGGAAATGGAATATGGAATATTTTGGCTCTTTGCCTGCTGTCAAAACCAAAGGTTTTTTTGGTAGCTGCTAATACAGTATTCCCACTAAACTGATTTGAAAATAGTTTTTGGAGCTGGAGAAACCTATAGTAGTGGTATTATTAGGAGGGAGCTGGAGCACAAGTAAAAACAGGGTGATAGAAATAAAACTGCTCTTCCTGTCTCAGGAGTCTGTCCTTGGAGCTGCAATGGGGCAAACTCATGCTCCTCTCCCCAGAAACTTTGTGTGGATGCAGTTTTGCCAGAGAGACTGCAGCTATCGATATTACAGGCTTCTTAAATGCTGTTCTTGAGTTTCATGGCTTTCATTTACCATTTCCGTTTGAGCAGGGTGTCTTGTATAGTGCATGCTGCATCTACGAATGCTACATGAGAAGCTGAAAAAGTTTGCAGCTGTAAAATATTCAAATTTCTTTTTCTTTTTTTTTTTTTTTTTTTGGTGCATATTAGGCTGACACTGATCCTGCATTGCTTAGGAAGACCTGAAGTTCGAGCTATCCTTGCAGTAGTGCACATGCGTCTTGCGATCTGGCAGCTGCCCTGAGCTCTTGCAGCTCGTTTAAATATGGGATTGCAGAATAGGGTTCAGATACGCAGACAACTTTGCTAAACTTCGCACTCGGCGGAGCACTGACCTTGCTCTTGTAACACCTCATGGCTTTTGCAACCCTGATGCTGTAAAATAAATAAAAATGAATAATGGAGAGACTCAAAGCTGTATGGGAAACATAAACAAGGCAAGCAGTAGCAATGTGCGGCTGACTCATCTGCCTCTGTTATCATCCAGATGCTGTTACAGATCTCAGTTTCTCTTACAGAATGTTTTTGTTCCACTGGCCAAAGTCGAAGCATTAGAGTTTTTTTTTTTTTTCTTTTTCCCTCTTTTTCGGTGTCAAATACTTTATTTTCTTTATAAACTGGTGCTGATATTTGAGGAGCGCAGTGGCCAGGGTAGGCAGGGGACGATAAAAGGCAGAGCTGGAGAATACTGACAGTGCCAAGATAGTGCCTTGGTGGCCCTTGTCAATTTGGATGTGTTCGTTTGCTGTTCATACCTTCCTCCTTTTGTGCCTTTACAGTTGGAAGCTGGGGAATTTCTCCAGAGAAAACAAAAGTGCTGTGTGACCTGCTGGCACATACCAGGGATGCAGCTAATCTGCTAAAACTTTCTAGGAACGACAAGGCTCTGCTGAGATGGCTGTGCTGCTTTAAGTACTTTTTGCAGTAACAGTGCAGCAGGATTTACGTGGGGAAGCCTCTGATCTTCCTGTTTTCCAAGAGGACCCAAATGCAGACAAAACCATAGCAAATCCTTCTCAAGCCATGCATCGCTGTGCTGCGATGGAGGAGCAAACTCAAATTGAGAAATGTACTTCTAACTTTTTCTTATAGATACAGAGCAAGTGTTGTACCTGACCCTGTTTTTCCTTATTTTTTAAATATATGTTCCCACCCAACTCTTCTGATTGTTAAACTAGCGTGAAAACAAGCCATACTTAGTCTGCTCTTTCACATACGTTAGGCAAAACCACACACAACAACTATGCTAAAACTTGCCTGGAACAAGTTCACTAATGCGATGCGACGAGACCCAACATACAACCAGAAAAACAGGAAAATGATATTTAGCATTTGAGAATCTGTATTAGAAGTCTCCTTTATTTTTCTTTCTTTCTTCCTGCCTCCTGCTGGGGTTAACATCAAGAAAAGGCATTATTTTCAAAAATATCACATTAGTTGTGGAGATCAAGGAGGGGCGATGAAGCCACCTGGGTGTCTCTGCTGGCTCGTGCCTTGCCACGGTCTCCCTGTCTTGCCAACCAGAGGGGTCTCCTGGGGAATGATTCCCCATATCTCACTTAGCCTCTTCTGGAGAGCAGTTCAGAGGTGTTTGCCTCTTTGATGAGTGATTAAAAGACTGAGGGCAACTTCTGGTTAATCTAAGGGGAATTCATACCTCACACTAAGATGCCGGAGGTGGTTTCAAAACGAGACTTAAACCTTTGTTTCCAGATAACTGGACTCTATTCTGTCAAAAAGTGAGCTGCCAAAACATATGGTACCTCCCATCACTTAGTTTCCCTAGTACTAGCCCACACTTTGATGATTCTGGTGGGGGAATATCCTATCTTTCAGTAACCTCAGTTCAGAATATTTTCCCATATATAAAACACAACTCCATGTGCAGAGGTACTGTCTTCATCACTGATACAATAATCTCAGCATCATGAAGCAAGTTAGTTCCAGCCTCTGCTCTAATCTCAGGAGTGTTGCCAAGAATATTGCCTCCTGAAAAGGGGCTTCATTCACTTCTGGCTTCAGATTGGAATACAGTTTAAAGTCAATACTTTGGGCTCATTTAAATGTTCTCCTGTTCTGAGTCCAACATCAGATACCTGTTTTCATGTACAGCTATCCTCCCTTCTTCTGAACATCTTCATATTTTTTTCCACATTCAGATGTAGAAGAGAAGATTTAGATCGAAGTCTTGCTAAGCCTTGCTTAGATCGAAGTCAGCCAAATACTGAATAGCGGGATTCGATTCCCAAGGCCTGCCCTTGGCATGAGAAACTCTGTATAATACAAAGAATTGATTTAGTTCAGACATACATTATTTTTTTGCAAGCAGCAGGGGGAGCTCACATACTGCTTGAGTTCCAGAGAAGTGAAAAAGGACAATTTGCTGAAAAGTCTTTCTCTTTTAACAAGGGGAAAAAATACTTGTGGGATTTTTCTTAAAAAATCTATTTTTTTTTTCAGTATGCCACAGGGAGAGAGTTGGAGCATGCAAAACAGATAATACAGTAATTAACATGAACGGCTCCATAATGGGAGCATTGCTTGAATAATTCTTACTAACAGGTAAATGTATATATTTAATCTTTCTCCTTTCATGGTAGAAGGTCAAGAGCAGCTTTAATAGCTGTTTCATGGAATACAAGTTCAGAACTTGGAAAAGAGCTGAAATCACTGTTCTTTAGCTGGTAAATAATGCTCCGAAATAACAGACCGAATCCATGTCTGAAGTCCCTCGGCCAGAGATGACTTTGGCTTAGGGTTGTTTACTAGTATAATGCTGCTTTGTTCTCAAAGTGCTGCGCGGTAATTAACCCACGCTGCATCCCGACACAGCACTGCAGGTAAATGAGCACCATGAGGCTTCCTTTGGTGCAGGACAAATCTGAACATGCCAATGGTAGTGACTTATGCAAGATCACACTGCGAGGACAGGTTTGGGAGACTATGGTTTTCCTTCTCAGTCTTTCCCTCAGACAGACTAGAGTAGTTGTCATCAAACTGTTTCATGCAGGATCCAAAATTCATTTGTAATTGGTTCCCTGTAATTCCTTAGGATCCCACAGGCCAGCACATCTCTGCAAAGAGAGTTGTAGGGGTGTGGTGGGTGCTGGCAGGTGAAGACAGGGGATTGAACAGGGTCCAGTTTTGGAAATGTTAGGAGCTATGTTGATCCTCCTCCCCAATTCTGTTTCTGTGAGGAACCCTGGGGGATTTTGATGTTTTTGCTCTCTCTAAGCAGGGGATATCCCATGGTATGCTTCATACATTTCTTCTGACTTTGGAAGTTTTCAAGTGAACTGAGCAACCTTCAGCCAAGCACAATTTTGGTTGGTCAGAGCTCAGTGGGTCCAAGATGAGTTTGCTGCCATTTGTGTAGCAGGGAAGTGAATAGTCCATATAGCCAAGAAGAGGAGTGACTAGTCCTAGACGTCAAGCCCAAGGCATAGTCCTCTTTTTCTTTTATTTGGGATATTTCTTTGGCTTACCTTTCTTCATGAGGAAGATATATCCTCATGAATATATTTAGTAACAGTTTGTGCACCCTAACCACAGTAGTTAGTGTAAACAATACTAATGCAGTCCCTAAGAGGAGGAAATTAAACTCTGACTGATCAGGAAATTTGATGATAAAGCTAAACCTTTGCATTAAATGTTACTGCTTATCATCTCCTCAATCAATATTCTGTTGTTAATTACTAGGAGCTGGGATTTGTTTTTGGACAATTTAAATACAGGTCCATTTCCCTGGGTAGCGTTGGTTGGCTCATCTCTTAGGTTTTTAAGAGACACTAAGCTTGGTGTTTTTCTCTGGATTTTTACCTGCATTTCTGAATTTGTCATAAACCTTCAAGTGAGGAAATGAACAGTAGTAGGAGCAGGGATCAAATATAGGATGTCAATGACATATTAAATATTCCTAGTAAAAATTGGAGAGATTAGAGGACACAGAAAATGATTTAGCTACATCAAGGTCTTTAAATTAGATGATAGGAGATAAAAGGCAAAACAGAGAAAGCCAAGGCTTGACAATGGTCCACATGCCGTTAGGATAGACTTCCAGCTAGAAGCCTCAGAAAGAAAAATAAGGAAGAAGAACTTCATGAGTCTCCATGGTAGGGGGAAGGAATAAGCATCAGCTACCCATCTTGGGCAAAAAGTACCTTGTGCGATGTGTGAGACTGCAGCATGTGCCTGTCTTTTGCAGAAGGAATATGTCCTTACCTGCATCGCAGTGCGTGGCCTCTCTATCACATGTGATGAACCACAGGCTTCTGCCTGTGATTGGATAATGCTACTTCACTACCACTTCAAAGTTTATGCATTTCACTATTTTTCTTTTCAACGTGATGTTGAAAGAGACGATTCTTCTCCTCTAGAAACCACAGCCAGGGAGAAGTTACTTAATGAAGGGTGCTGATTTTGAAATTCCCAGGGGCTGATCCGGACTCTTCTAGCTTTCCAGTGCTTTATGCTTGGGAACCAAGTGCTGAACTGGATCCTTGCTGCTGTTAATCCTCATAACTGCAAGCAGAAGTGGCTGAGAAAGTGTGAAAAGTCAGTACTTGACGCTACACAGGTGCAAGAGGAGCACAGCAATCTCACAGTAGTTTTGAGTGCTTAGTCCCTCAGTGTTGCAAGATACCAGAAGATACTGACACTTCAGTCCTTGGGACAGATCTTTTTATGTTTGTCTATATATCTGTTTCACTCTGTAAAGTTTCTAAAAAGACAAACAAAGGTGGGAGACACAAAGGCATGCTTGGTTTGCCTCCAGCCCATCTGTGTAGTACTGCTGATAAATATTAGGGTTCCTCCTATGCCAAAATCAGTGAGACAGTAAAGTCTGCCTTGGAAGGTTCATACCTAGACAGTTGAGAGGGACACAGGAGAATAGAGAACTAATGGAGAGAAGAGCTTCGTTTAGAGCCATGTTGATTTTTTTTTCCTTTTTAAAGGAATGATGAGGGTGTTATGGATCCATTGAGTCCTATGATAAGTAAATTAAATAAGAATAACTAAATAAGAGGAAAAGAAGAGTGCTCATTGATAAGGGGGAAGAGAAGAAGCCTGGGGATGACACCAAATTTGAGAAAGGCATCTTGTGTAACATGGTCACCTGTGTCTGACTCCTCTGAGAGCGGAGTTGTTGCCACCTCTCGCGTCTTGTCTCTGTGGGCTGTCCGCTGCCAAGACCGTGTTGCTAGGAGGAGCAGCAGCCTCGGAGCCACAGGGAACCTGCTGCCTCCCTTGCATGTGTGTGGTCTCCCCTACATAGGCTTGGCCCTCCAGGCTTCTGTGGAAGAGGGCACTTCATGCTAGGGCATGTTTCTGCTGCTTTATCAGTTGCCGTGGCTGTTGCCAGTTGCTTTACTACAAGCAGATGGCGTTTGCTCAGCTTATTGACTGGAAATTGTGTACAGCTGCACCATGGAAGTCAGCCTGAATTATCTTACCTGCAGGAGCTGTTTAAATGGAATTCGTCAAACTCCCCTTCATCCACCCCTAGCATTATTTAATTTATAATTGAGACCCAGATTTAGAAAGCTTTTGGACTGTGTGCTTACAGGTACTGCTGAATTGACATCTGGGCAACACAGATCCTCCCTTAGCATTGCTTTGCAGACACACACATCTGCCAGACAATATGGGATTATAAAGCAGCCGATGGTACTGAATATGCTACTGTGAAATAAGTAGGGTACTTCTTTTTGATTAACTTCTTCAAACACATCAGGTCTATTAACTATCCCCTCAAGTCATGTCACTGTCATTGATATAACACTTTGAAAATATTCGACTGTGGAGAATGGCTGCCCATTAATTTAGGGGAAGCACATAGCTGAGGCCACACTGCAAACCTGACTCACCACATTTTTAATACAGTGAACTGTCTGGGGAATGAAGAATTCGAGGAGAGCAATGTCTAACTTACACAAAAGAGCATAGTTTCTTATGAGGCGTTGGAAGACCTGACTATTGCTTCCTTAAGTTACAATTTTTAATAAGAAATGTTAACTTGGACTATAGTTACAATATCAGCACCATAGCCATATTTGCATTCTTTGTACTTAAAAAAAAAAGAAAAAAATCCTGTTTCTTAACATGTACTCTTCATACAAAGTGAAGAATATGCCAGTGCTGTTTGGTTTTAGAGGATCTGCTTAGTGAGGTTAGTATAGCTTAGCTTAGAGTAGTCTGCTTAATGGAATCAGCAGTTACCTTCAAGGTCAAGTAACAGAAGCAATATCACTTAAACAGAACTTTACTGGACATTATAATAATCAAGGTAATGTTCACGTTTAAGTACTTTCCTCAGTTAAAAATGCATAATGCTATCAAATCTGCCCATCTTATGAGAAAGCTGGGAACGAAACTTAAAACCTTGAACTACTTCTACAAGAAAATGCTAATATGCTATCTGCGGTAAAATCAATTCTGAGTTTACATTTGTATTCCTAACAACGGGTAATGCATCACTGAAATGTCAAAGGACACAATGTTTTTAGTACTTAAAGGAAGAGAATTACCAGTATTACTGGTAAAGGGGAAACCTTAGTGTTTGAGCTGTGATGTGCTTAGCAGTGTGCAAGATGTGTATAGAAACAGCCTCAAGGGACCTGACAGCAGAAGGAGATTAAGACAAAGGCTCATGCAAAGAAGTGAAGGTATTTTTTCTTCTTCCCGAGAGCAGATGAAGACATTTCAAAGGAGTTTTTAACTGTAGTTGGTAAACAGATAAATCCTTTTCATCTTACTGTTTGTGAGAGGTAGAAAGCTTGTTGGAGTAGCCTGGCAAAGTTTTAGAACACAGTTTCTTGGCCAGTGCCTGCTATGGGGCTGCTTTTCATCTTATTCTGTGCACAAGACCAGTATACTACCTACCCCAAGACAGCTCTCATAGGGGTGTGATAATGTTTCCTCTGCTGTCAGTATTTCATGGTAAATACCAGGGTGGTTCACTGCTGAATATTTGATGAGTGTGTGTACGCAGAGTTGTAAACAAGTATGCTTAGTAAATTAGTAGGTTTCCTTGGAAAATGACAGTGCCTTCTAGGATATCATGGATTGAGGCCTATGGAAAACATTTTAAAGACTAGTACAGACCTTGACAAAATATAGCATAATTATAGCATATGTACAGTTCCTGATTTTTAAAATGCCATGTATTTTGAAATCTATCTATTTCAAGGGACCAGCTTGGAAGAGAGGATTTGAAAAAGGTCACAATATGAAACTACAGAAGTTTTCTGTGTTGAGGAAAGCTCTGCCTTTACTTATAGCAGGGCAACTCTATTGGCCTCATCTAGACTCTTGTGAATGTAACTGGTAGCAAGAGAAGACTCACTTACCTTCATGGGCAGGCTGCAATGAAAAGAAAAACAAAAAAAATATACATGATAAGCTTCCTTTCAATGTAACTGTGCAGTAATAGCAGAGGAAGAATCATGGCATTTGGAACTTAATATATACCAGTGGACAATAAGATAGAATAGAAATTCAAAGAAGGGCTGTGTTTTGGAGAGACAAAAGAAAATCAGCTCCAAATGGCTCAGAAGCCCGGCAGAAGAAGCAACTAGCAGGGTCACTATGAAAAATTTGTCTCATTTGATACCTTAAGTAGGAGCTGAAATGGGAGAATGAAAAAGCTGCAATGGGAGAATGGAAAGCAGTGTCCTCCTTGGGGAAGAGCTAAAGCCTGTGAGATTAAAGGTCTTTCAGTCTAGGATAAGTTATGTCTCATCATCAACATTTCATCCTCATTTTTTTTTTCAGATGAGGAGGAGGGAATTGAGGGTTTTGGATTTGAGCTATTCTGAACCTTGAGACTCTACAGAAGCAGGTTTGTCCGATCAGTCCTCTTACAGGACCAAGGTTACATCTGTTACATTCCCTACTATCTTTTTAATTAGGACAAGTGTTTCAAACATAGCCCCTCTAGTTTATTAACTGTGTTTATTACTTCATCCCCAAATTCTAGTCATTTAGAAAAATATTCTGAAGTGTGTGTCCCATTTCAGTCAGAAGCAAGAGCAGAAAATACTAGTATTTTTTGTGTGTCTGACACCACTGGATTTTTAGTACATTTTCAATTCCAGTGTAATTCTTGCTTCCATTACATTAGGAGCCCAGAGCAGAGTGTAACCATCATTGAGAGGGATGATTTTGTGTGTGTTCATCACACAGAACCCTGGAAGCTGTGATATCCTTGGGCTTCGCAGAACTAGCCCTCTTCCCAAATGGAAGGTGCATCATACAGAGACCACACGTAGTCAGGGAGCCCCTCATCCCTTCAGGCCATGCAGTTCTTGTCAGATATTGTTACATCTCAGGTGAGTAATGAGCTGTGAAGTTTGAGGCCAAAGGTTTCCAGTGCTAGATAAGTATGATTATCTCACAAAACCCATGTGTCCTTGGGGCTGCTTTTCTACTTCCAGTCTGAAAGGCTGAAAAATTCTAGGAAAAGGTCAACTAAAAATAACTACTGTGTTTCCATAAACATCCACCAAACCTTTAGAAAAAAATCAGGAAAGCATTGTAAAGAAAGGCTGAACATCGGTTCAGGAAATGAGGGCTGCGTAGGTGGCTATCTTAATTCAGAAAAAGGAAATCTACATATAAGCAATGTAGCAATACAGAGGAGCATAGCATCAATACCACAAGAACATACAAATATTGCAAGACAGACAGGGGATTCTTCCCAATTTCTGCACCTGAAGTGGAGAAGATAAAGTAGATGAGTGCATTTGTCTTTCAGCTTTGTGATCTGTATATTTACCTCTCTTGAGATTCTGTTCAGCTCAAGTCCTTGTGTTTTCATCTTCTTCAGATCTGATGACTGCAATCACCGCATCACCTTTCATTTGAAATCCCTTGCCTTTAGATTTTTATTTTCAGTCTGACTGCAAGAGCAAATAATCACTCTGAGTCAACTTCCTTGTAATCAACTTAACTGCAGCCAGCCTTGGAAAGGAAGGGTGTTACAGGAAAATTATATGGGAGATAGAGAAGTAAATTAATCTCTATTTTGATGCAACAGTAAACATAAGGAATGCATCCCTAAACAGGACTGGAAAGTAGCAAATGGAAATAAGGGACCTTCATCCAATAGATCGTGGATGTTTATTCACTATTAACAGAAAAGAGGCATCATTTGGACAAGTGAGTGTCTGGAGGCTGCTGGAATCATCTCTGCTCTCCTGTGGTGCAGGGAAGGTACAATATATCTGTGTACATGCACTCACTTCCAACACTGAGCATGGTCACCCAACAAGGGGAGCAGAACTGAGCAACCACCCTTCTTTCTAGACAAGTGTGGTAGCTTGCAGACATCTATTGATCCCCCTTCAGATTTCCTGGCCTGTGTTGCAAAACATCCTTCCCCAAACAAAGAGATACAAGCCAAGAGTTTCTGTCAGCAGTAGAAGTGACCTGTCACTATCAGCACTAGGCAGCAAACTGGCAAGAGGCCACAGTGAAGGGCTGCTGCCTTCTCGGCTCAGCTCCTTGTTTCAACGTCTTGAGTGAGCGCAAAGGTGGGCAAAATATCTTTGCATCAGTGAATACAAGCTGTTCACTTATTTTTTTTTTCCTCCTCTTCAGGCAGTATATATTTATACACAAGAACCATTGCAAAGTCTGGCGCTAATAGCCCTTACTTATAAAGGCCATCCCAAATCCTGGCCATATGTGTGTGCTGAACATCTCCTCAGGAGGTACTAATGGGGAAAGAAGTTATTACCAGGATGGAGAGATATTTGTGAACAAAAGCTAACAGCTGTCCCCTTAAATTGAGTCAGTCATGAGCTGCTGAATATCTTTTACTTCCATTGATTTCACAGGAGCTGGAAATCCTCAATATATACAATGATATGTCATCAAACAGACCACAGCTGTCGGTGTGAAACACCGATAATATTTCTCTGTAAGGACAATGCTATTATTTGAAATGGCTGATACAAAGGAAGACAGCAAATTGTCAGGATTGTTACAAGACAGGGTAAGACTTTTAAAAGTATCACATAAGTGTTGGGGTTGCAAGGGACAGCTGGAGATCAGCTAGCCCAATCCTATCTAATCTAACAGTCATCTAAGTCCCCATTGAGATCTAAGTACTGGCAGCGCAGTTAGGGAAATTAAGTGCTAAATCTCCTTTCTGCTGTATAATGCAAGTAACAAGAACTTTGTCTTCATTTGAAATACCAAATTATCTTCTTTCCTGTTCACTATCTGAAAAACTACCAGAATGATTTTATAGTCCCACCTGAGCTAGGTTTATCACCATCCCTGCATTTTTCAAAAGGTGTTTTGTTTTGCAACAAATATAAATTAAGCACCAGGATTTCATAAACTGAGTGAATTGAGGAAATCCCCTAGTGTAATGCCTATAAAATATATATAGTACTCCTGTACTGCACAGAGCAGAGCATTTCTCTTCCCAGAATCCTGCTTCCCTAATTTTCACACTAGGATCAGGCCTCATAATCTGTTTCAATAGGTTATATCACAGAGAAGGAGGTTATTTCAGGCATCATAGCCACAAGAACAAATTCTGTACTCACTCTGATAAACTACTACTTCTTTCACGTAGATTTTTCCCAATAAGGCAGTGATTTGAATCTTTTCTTTTGCGTCATCATGGTTGAAAATCCAGCCATTTCTGTTCAAGAATGAGTTTTCCTTTCTTTTTTTACCACTCTTATTTTGAAGAAAATGTTAGCTTTTTACTTTATTCTGACACAGTTGCACTGAAAGTTGAAAACAGAAGTGAAAACATCAAAGTAACTGGAAAAGAAAATGGGAGTACTTTGCATCAGAGGAATCATTGTGAAACTGCTCATCTCTTTCTGTATTTGATTTTTTTCTCTACAAGATTCTTAATTTCTTGAATAAAGAGTGAAGATATAACACCAGGATTTATTTTAATATTAAGGAGTAGTCAAAGTTTTCCTTAGTATAGGTCTCAAAATAAATTGATTTTGTGCAATACTTTGACTCCTTTGACTGGGTGTTAATCTGGAGAGCATGTTTTTTTCTTCTGCTTTTAATCTGTTGCTCCAGTGGTTTTGATTTTATTGTGAATTGAATTTTCTGAGACAGTTGAATGTCATGCTGATTAAGAGTTTGCACTGAACTCCAGTAAATGATGGGAATACAAGGAACTCGGCACTTCCACAAATGGTGAAATCTGAACCCAGCACTCGTTAAGGAATCAACCTTGTTCACTTTTTGCTTGATTTCCACTGAAGCCCAGAGGATGGTGCTACTTGTCTTGTTAAGAATTTCTTGTCTGAGAAAAAAACTGCAAAAAGTCTCTCTACATCATGGCACTGTCTCCTCAGCATTTTCTGTTTGTCAAAACCATCTGGCACCCCCATTTCCAGAAACAAAAAATGGCATTGAAATGATCTCAAATATTGACACAAGCCTGTTCTAGACAGCTAAAGATAGAATTCAAATGGGGAAATGCCACTGTAGTGGAAGTTTTAATTCAGTACAATGATCTTTTTCTCTCCTGCTGACCAGGATCCTTAACCTGTGTTTCTTATAATACACTGGAAGCCGCCTTAGGGCAAGAGACAATGTCATTTCATAGGAGCCCTGATCTAGGTGCACCTTGTACAGTACAATACGGTCTCACGAGCCCCTATCTATAGAGTAAAATGGGAGATTAAAACTAGCTAATAATATATCGCATAATTTGTATATTATGTCAGTTTAAGAAAAAATATATTTTTTCTAATGCGGAACAGGTGCTTCTTTCACAAAAACATTTTTTAGCAAAAGCTGACAGTTTAACAGTTTTGACAGGTTGCTTAGATCACCCCTCCTGTTGGATGCAATCTGTGGAGTGAGGAAGTGAGCAGGTCAGCCTTATGATTCCTCTGGAATCTGTTGGCCAGTGGTATCCATAAGAGAAAAATGGAAAATATAAATGCCCTGCCTCTCCCTGAACTTAGGACATTAATGTTTGCAAAATGGCTTGTTGGTTTTTGTCAGATTAAGGTGGTCCTGCAGAAAGAGAGAATGACTTGCCATTTCTATCCCTCCCAAAGTTTGTATTTCACGAAAGTATGAGCCTGTCAGATCTGAACGATGCTCTTGTCTGTAGTGTCTCACGCTCATCATGAGCCAGAACTTGTATAGTTCAGCCCAAAGATACCTCAGTGGATCCCTCCCTTGCTCTTTGGTTGTGTGAGAGAAAGAGACTTTGTGGCAGCACTGTGTGTCCAAGACAGTCATTAAACAAAATCGGTGACTAAAAGCACTTTGGAGATCTCAGACTCTTAAACCTTTGCGTTTTGCAGCTCAACAGCAGTTGTAGCCCGAACCTGTGTGTCTGCTATGCTTGTGACTGTGTTACATTTGGAAAGGGTATTAGATGAAATAGATGGAAATTTCAACACATCCACTCCAAGTTTAAAGCACTCTCTTCCCAAAAGTGCCTTTATCAGAGGGAGTTTTTGGCCTGGAGGCATCTGTCTTTGAGCAAAGTTCCTCCTTGTGCACCCTGGGACTGTGGAGCTGCTGGGAGAGGGTAAGAGTGAGGGATGCCAGCAGTGCCCCATGCCTACCAGGCCAGCTCCAGAGCTTCATGCCTCAACAGAGCCTAGAAGTCTGTGAGGATGTTAGGATTCTCTGCGTTAAGTGCTCTTAGTTGGAAACCTGGCCTGATAAGTAGATTTTGAAATGCTTTCTTCAACCCTCATATCATTTCCTTGGAAGTCAGTAAGAGTCACCAAGTTCACTCTTAACTGGAACAGGCTAAGAGAGGTGAACTTGGCTGTTTTGTCTCTTAACCCTTCTGTCCCTGCTCCTTCCCTGTATACAGTTTTCTCTTTTTTTTTTCTTCTAATTTCAGGAACATATGTAAATAATTAACTTACAAATTATACAAGCTTATCACACTGTATCCCAACAGATGGAGAAACACCATTAAGCTGATTTGTTCAGGCAGCCACATGCTAGATGGAAACCAAAAAAAAAAAACAAGGAAATGAGAAGCTGCACTCTTAAGGCTATGTAACTGATCACATGGCTGCTATTGCTGCATGTGACATTACGGCCCATTTACTGTAATTCTAACTCTGACCCACCCATCCCTTTCACCACACTCTTTCCCCTATCAAATAACTGTTGTGAAAGTTTATTTGTACTGCAACATGGAGTTGTGGTTGCAGCATGTATCCTAATCGTGTGCAATCTAGCTGGTTCACATCATTCTAGCAATAGCATTGAGGCATGGGTCCAGCGGCTTTAGAAGAAGCATGTCGTCAAGGAGGGCCAGTGATCATGGAGAGATCTTGAACGTCTTGACTTGGTAAATGCCTGTACCAACCTTGCCCCCTAATTAACTGTGGTGGCTGTGGGATAAAGGTGCTTAATGCTGGGGGTGCTCCTGCAGTGAGGTGAGCAAAACAAGTGTTACATAAAATGTGAATGTCATTTAGGTTAGAAAAAGCTGCCAACTGGATTAGAAAAAAAAGTGTTTATTTTTTTTTCAAAGAGACTTATAAAGTGTAGCCCTTGACAGAGCTACAGAGACATTTTGAAGCTGGGATTTTAATGAAAGCAAAAGCCTTTATTTTTACAGACAATGGTCAGATATGAAGAGGATGTTACACTGCTCACAATTCTTATGGGATATTAGCATTTCTCATTATATTTGCTTAGGGAAAAATGTGCATCCCTCAGATAATCTAGTCAATCACTTGTCACTCTTGCTCCTGGACCATGTTTGACAGTGAGTACAAGAACAATGCCGCACTTGGTAAATTAGAACTTCCTGCTTTTTAACAAAGGGCTTCATATCATTGGGAATCTACTGGTGTACCAGGATATCATGACACTACGAGGCAGAGATGCCCAATGGCTTTTCAGTGCCTGACTCCAATATCACTTGCAAATGTGTCACAGCAGAGCTCAGCTTTGCCATGCCCCTCAGTAAGGGCTACAATATCTACTTTGTGTTCTGCAGCAGCTTAAACTGTTCCAGATTGTTCTCAAAGAGCCATCTTAGCACCCCGGCAATGGAGCAAGGAAGAAGAACAGAATGATTAAAGTTGGGAGGGATCTTTAGAGATCATCTAGTCCAACCCCCCCGTGCAAGCAGGATTACCTAGAACACATTGCACAGGATTGTGTCCAGATGGATTTTGAATATCTCCAGAGAAAGAGGCTGTACAACCTTTCTGGGCAGCCTATTCCAGTGCTCTGTCATTCTCACAGTCAAGAAGTTTTCTCTCCAATTCAGGTGGAAATTCATGTGCTTCAGTTTATGCCTTTTGCCTCTTGTTCTATTGCTAGTCAGCACTGAAAAGAGTCTGACCCCATCCTCTTGACACTCTTCCTTAGGATACTTATATACACTGATAAGATCCCATTCTTTTCTTTAGGCTGAACAGACCCAGCTCTTTCAGCCTCTACTCATAGGACAGATGTTCCAGTCCCCTCATCATCTTTATAACTCTAAACTGGAATCCCTCCAGTAGCTCCATGTCCCTCTTGTACTGGGGAGTGCAGCACTGGACACAGTTTTCTGGTGATGTGGTTTTACCAGGGCAGAGTAAAGGGGGAGGATCACCTCCCTTGGCCTAGTGGCAACATTCTTCCTAATGCTACACATGACACCAGTGGCCTTTTTGGCCACAAGGACACATTGCTGGCTTATGGTCAACTTGTTCACCAGGTCTCCCAGATCCTTGTCTGCATAGCTGCTCTCCAGCAAGTCAGCCTCCAGCCTGACCTGGTGTTATTCTTCCCTAGGTGCAGGACCCTGCACTTGCCTGTGTTTAACTTCATGAGGTTCCTCTTTGCACAACTCTCCAGCCTGTCCAGGTCCCTCTGAACCAGCAGAACCCTCTGCAGTATCAGTCATTCCTCCAATTTTGTAAGTTAGAAAACTTGTGTGGGGTGCAATCTGTCCCTTCATCCAGCTCATTGCTGAATAAATTGAACAGGATTGGACCCAGTAGTACTGACCCCTGGGGGACACTGCTAGCGACAGGCCTCCCACTAGACTGCACCAATTATCACAACCCTTTGAGTGGTGCAATTCAGCCAGTTTTCAATCCAAATCACTGTGCACTCATTTAACCCACAGCAACAAGAGGAACAGCTCCCTTTGCTTCATTGCAGGCCCTTGAGCCAAACCTGAGGATGTTGCTACTGATCATTCAGGAATAAGATGATATTCTTATTTTATATAATAGGGTTTATATCTTTCTTTAGAGGCAAAGCTGATCTTATTAATATTTGTCTTATGGAGGTAATTTAGGTTTAGAATCATAGAATCACAGAATCATAGAATGCCTAAGGTTGGAAGGGACCTCTAGAGGTCATCTAGTCCAACCCCCCTGCACACGCAGGGCCACCTAGGGGTTTCTGTACATAGGAATGCTCTTTCTGTGCGTTTATCAGAAGGACCATCCCTTCCTCCCTCTGCTCTCTGCTGGAGCAGTCAGTATAGTCACACTCTCTCCAGATTAGAGATGCCCTGATAGAAGAGGCTATGGGGCTCAGAATTTTCTTCTCCTGTTTAGATATGGGCAGCATATGAAGGCTGTTGCTGTTTCCTGACCTGGGAATGCTGCTTATCAAAGTTCATTTGCCTGGTTCTGCATTACTGCTGCTAACCGAAAGCCAAGTGAATGCGGGATTTTCACTGCTTTGGAGATACCTTATATATTCAGAAGCAGTGGGGTGATGATTATGCAGAACAATGTTGATTTTTTCAGCTGCCATTGGGAATTTGAAGGTTTTCACATTTCTAACTCCTGGGCTTCTCTCTTCTAGGCTCTCCATGGCTTGCTAAGGGTTTGTAATCCAAGGAATATTTCTGTGCTAGCCATCTGTTCTGTCTTACCTTGCTTTTAGAGCTATATAAACCCTAAGCAAATATTCCTGGACACTGATCTGACACCCCAGGCTGCTCTTGTCTCTCTCCTACTGCTTTTATCGTAATTCAGTCAAAGATGTGCTCCTTCCCATGGTATTCTTTCCCTGATGGTATTTCTCTAATTTCACCGCTTTCACACTTATTTGACATGGATTTGTTTACACCTCCCCTAGACTACTTTTCTTACCTGACGGCTTCCCTTCAGAGGTTCACTTGTTGCAATGCTGCTTTGACATTCAGGGGCATCTGAGTGGATATGGTATATTTTACTCCATCCTCTGCTGCTGCCGTGCCTCAGCTTGCCTATTTTCATACCTCCATCCCAGCAAAAAAAAGCAAAGCCTGCAGTAATCCAGGTGCATCCCCAACCCTTCACAGAATCCTTTCTTTCCTCCTGATCTTTCCCTCAGCCTTTGGGCTAAGAGAAATGGAAGCCCAAGCTTTTGTGTCTTGCAGTGTTTTTGGTTCCTGTGCAATGTTGCATGTTGGAGTTATCAAAGCCGAGCATTGCACTTCCCAAAGCACTTCTCCTCCTCTGGGGGCTGCAGGATATCGGAAGGTGGCGCAGCTCAACCGCCGGACACCGCTCCGGACCCTGATCCCTGTGATAAACCCTCTGCTCAGGGAAGAAAGCGCTGCTGAAGCCCAGGTACATGCCTAATGCCAAACCAAGTGTACATTTAGATTTGGCCTATGTGGAGTGCAATAGCCTCGCTTTAGCTTTACGATGAAGGGATGTACTATATTCTGGTAATTACCATGCTAAGCACTGTGCTGAAATGCCATGGAAATACCAGTTGTTGCTGGGGATCTCTGCTCAGCTTTTATCTGTCAGGGTCATAATTAGATGATTCAAACACTGTGTCATCTTGTGCCGGGCTCTATTTTGCCTTCCTACCTTAGTGCCTCGCTTGCGCTGTGCCTTGTTTTCTGATGTGACTATCTGAATTACTCTGTCATTACTTTGTGCAACTGGGACAGAGGTTTTATTGAGATGTATTCCAGGCAATATTTTCAATATAAATATTTATGGGTAGAATTTTCAAATATTATCTAGCAGCACAAATCATGCTGAATGTCAGTGTGATTCATATTCCTACAAGAACACTGGGAAATGTAGCTCTGCACGTTAGTAATGACAAAAAATAGCAATTGCTGTGGTTTAAGTAGATGGCAGGCTAATATGAGTTTTTTGTAAAAACACCTTTAGCCCTAGCTAGGGTTGTATGGGCATTTAACTGAGAATAAAGTAGATTTTCAATTCTAAGTTTTGAAGTTGCAAAGTAGCATTAAAAAAAAAAAAAGTTAAAAAATGTATTATTATTCCTAGTTTTTTATTAAGTATAAAACCCTACTGCTTTTGATTTTTTTTCCAAAGCTTACTTTCTTGTGCAAGACAGTACTAGTTTTTTAAGCCTTTAAGCTTTCTTTTCAAATGGTCTCATGATTGCCATTCTAACTAGGAGGGTAAGTTTTTGCAAATCAGGAAAAAGTATAAGTGATATTGGTTGTTCTCAGTGTCTGCATCCACAGCAGAGCCTTGGGAAAGAGTAGAGAAAGAAAGGAAAAAACATTTTCCTAGCTCACTTTTTCAAAGATAAAATGTTCATTAATAGGATCATATTATAGAATTATAATTCTAACCTTTCCAAAGGATTTCCGTCACTGCAGACCTTACCGCTGCTGCAATTACAGTACGGCAAAAGTATTTTGCTGGAGAGTTTGATTTTACTATATGAAGACTTTGCTAGGTCAGTGCTGTGGTGCAGAACTTCTCTATGTATGTTCTTCAGGCATTTACTTTAATTACAGTTTTGGTTTTGATGCTGTGCCTAACCAATCTTTATATCTTATGGGAAGTGACTTCCGTGTTATATCAGTGGTATAGAGAAGAGTCACTGCTAAGAAATAATGATTCTAGAGACTAGCCTTATCTCTGGAAGGTCTGCCTGAGTTTTGTCTGTATTTTCTGTTCTCCTAATGGATGAGACCTCGTATGTCTGATCATGCAACACCATGTTGTACAGGTGTCTCAGGTGTAGTAAGGCAGAGCTAGATGGCACAGTCTAGGGCTCCTCTGCACTGTGATACCCCACGCCAGGTGGAGTTTCTTGGTAGGTTAGGGTTGGCAAATGATTTTCATGTAACCAAGCACTGATGCTGAAGAGAAGCCATGATGTAGATGTCTACATGCACGAGAAACTGCCCAAGCACCTGGGTGAATCTCAGTGCCCACTGGGTGAGATCTGTCAGTGCTGTGCAGGTCTATGCGCATGTTGAAGTGCTTCTGCTCTTCCTCTCTGTTCCCTTACTCCTTTGCAACACCACTCGCTCCCCTCCTAGGTTTCCACAGGGGACTGACAAACACCCAAGACATTTCTCGATGAAGACATTGCGTGAGATGGACTTCACAGCACTACCCACAAGTTTTTACCCCTTTTCAGTCCTACCCCTTTTGCTTTGCAGGTACTTCCTAGTACCTGTGACAGAATTTGTTATTTGGCCCAATTTGGAAAAATTCTTTCCAGAAAGATTTTGCAAGGTACTAAAATGCAGGAAGTAATTTTTTTTTTTTTTTTTTTTAGGAACAAAGCATGCTATTCAACCTTGTTTTTTATATGTAATTATGAAGTTTGTTGGCATTGGGAGCACAGCAGGCAGGATTGTCATTATAGACATCTGTCATAATGTGTTCTCTTTGAGAGACAAAATGAAGGAGAGCTGAGAGAAAGAATGGAACTCAGAGGGCACGGATGATGACAAGGGGAGGAAAGGGACATTCTGTATCCCCTTCTTGTTGTTTTTCCTTGTCCGTGGGCACTGTGTTTGGAAGTGCGGATAGAATGAGACAAACATCTTTCTTAGTGTAACTTTCTCAGCTAGTCTCCCTTTCCTGAGCATAAAATCCATGTCAAAGCCATCCAACTCGCATCACGAAACGCTGTGTATCTAGGAGTTACCGTTGCTCCTTACCAGTTGAAGACCGTTCTCTACGGTATATTTCTTACTTGTCCCTCCACAACATACTGTCTTGTTTTAGATGTTTCCTTAAACTAAATTTCTGTCACTTCCCTAGGAAGATCATTTCAGTTTTGCATTGAAAGAAGCATCATTGGAACTTTTTCTCCATTAGGCACCATTGTTTTTCCTTTGTAAGCCAGGAAACAGTGTTCTAGAAATGAGAAGTAAAATAAATAAATAAATAAATAAACAAACACTCTACTGATGTTCCTTCATGATGCCGAAGAATTCTGATGTGTGAGAGTAGAAAAGGGAAATGGACTGGCATCCAGGGCAGACATTTTTAAAGATATCCAAGATGCTCCTTAAACACCAGGCAGAACAGTGTGTCAAGCTACATAAGCTACTTTGAAAATGCTTTCCATAATGAGTGTATTAAAGTGGAGGTGGAAAGCAAAAAGCAGACATGGTGGTACAAGTATCCATGAAATGATTCGTCCTGAGGTTGGCAGAAGTAATAATCAATTATTTGTTCTGCAGCTTTGACTATGGACTGCAAGTTTATACCAGGCCCCACTGGGCAAATACATCAGGAAAAGACAATCCCAAAGAGTTTGCTTAACCGTTTTATTCATTTCATTAATTTTTACCTGAATAATTCTTGTTTGCCTTGGGGATGGAAGACTTAAGATATGGTTTGGATTCTTAAAGCACTATGTGAGTGGGACCTAGCCAAGAAACTCTCCCTAAATTAACAGAGTTGGACTTTGTGCTACTTGGAACACAATCACCAAAATACAGATAGGTTTTCTTCAAGGTAAGAACTTTTTGCTTCCTAAGGATGGAAAAGTTTTTTTGGGGTTTACCCTAAAGAGTAAAAATACTGGCAATGCTGTTCACTACTACTTGTGTATGGCAACCAGGAGAGAAAACAGGTAGCTTCAAGAAACACAAGTACTATAATGTTTTATATGAAATGATGCTGTGAAGTATATGGCTCACCAGTGCTGGTCCTGCCTGTCCAGATTAGACATATCAGTGAAAGAGCTTGGATTACAGAGCAGTCCTGAGTTACAGCTCAGGACTGGGGGCTGCTACTCTTTGTATTCAAAGAGTATAGAAATCTTCTGAAATGTTTAAAAGATCAACCAAGAAAATGCTAATGCTAAAAAAGAAAAAAGAATAAGAAAATTTCTCAAAGCAAAACTGCTCTGCTGGCTAATGAAAGATGGGGGAATAGTAACAATTCCCATTTTTCTTGGGGAAGACCCATTTTTCTTGGGGAAGACTTATGGATGTCAGTATGACAACATAAAAACCTTGAGAGAATGCAGGCATTTGAGGGGCATGATCCTGTCATTCTTGTTTTGGAAGCAATGGGCCCTTAACATATTTGTGAGCCAGGACAGCCAGAAGGGTCCAGACCTGTCCATGATATAATGCACAAGCCATTCATCACGGTACCTGTGCTGTGGAAGGGGAACAGAGCTGGAGCTTTGCAGATGTGGAAAGAACAACCCTGGTGGCTGCCTTGCAGCAGTCAGACATGAGGACCTTACTTCTCTGCTTTGATCTCCCTCTGCCCACATGGCTGCTCAGCAGAGATCCCAGTGGCTTGATCAGCTGCATGGTCAGCAGCCTGGGGCAAGAAGCAAAGGAGAGATGGTGGCCAGGCCTTAGTCCGATGCTGCCATCTACTACAGTTAGTTAGTATGGGCTGCTTTTTTTCCAAACAAGTGGTTTTCTCCACAGGATGAGTCCATCTGCTTAAGCTTTCCAGTCTTGCTGTCCTTATGAATGTAAGGCTGCTGGATGCTTTTCCCCTTCCCTGTTGCGGGACCCAGGCCTTGTACCCCTCTCCTGTTACACTGCCACAGATGCTGAGATCTCTTAAGAGATACCTCATTGCACGTGGGGTTAGACAAATCCATACGGCTGACTCAGACTCTCCTGGAATAGGCCAAGCTGGATCAGGCCCATGTGTGACCAGAGCTGGAAAACTCTGGTTAAATGAAGTCCTTTTCTTTCTTTTTTTGGTACTCTTGGTGCTAGCCTTTGACTTTCCTAATCAAGTGTACATTTCCCACAGCTCCCAAGGTGCCCTAATGAGTCAGACTTTTTCCAGGATAGGGCTGTGGCTGTGAAACCAGCAGGACAGTGGGCAGTGGGGCAGATCCTCTCTCTGGCTATAATACTGCAGTGTTTTACAATGTGTATCGCTCTGCAGAAAACACGTGGGCTGAGTCACAGTATTAATCGTATCAGCATATAATCTGACCGACCAAGTGGCACCTTCAGCACCAATCCAGCTGCAAAGAAGGTACCACACAAGGCCAACTGTTTATTTTCCTTTGTGATTAGCTCCATTTTCTTTATACTCCAGCAAACAGGTGCCCCACTGTTCTCTGACTCAAACCAATGCAGCATCTAAGCATGTGACACGCCAATATTAACCCCTGGGCAATAAAGCAACAGGAAAAAATTGACTATTTGTTAAACAAAAAATCTCTTTATGCAGAGATTCAGACATGACAAAAGATGTTCTTATATTTATAAATAAATGTGTGATTCTATTTTGAAACTATAATAATGAATCAATAAGGATGAATATATTTCTCTATAAAAATGGTCTGTCTTAGAATATGATATTTTTGGCAATCTGAATTGCAGGTAAAAGCAGACAGAGGTTCAACAGATGACAGTCAGCGTATGTCCCCTCAGAAGCTCTGGTTATGCCTGTACCAACTGTGCTACCAACCGCAGTATTCAAATCCTTAAATACCGATCCAATCCTGATTCTCTCCTACTGGATTTTTGAAGACTAAGCCTGATTTTCTTGCTGTTGGTCTCTCTCATTCCCCGTGTTGGAAATAATGAAGAGAGCTTAGATATGTTTAGATGTTGCCTTCAACTAACATGGACTCTTAGACTGCAAGGTGAAGGGAGATGATTGTTTTTATGTTTTTTTTTCTCTGCTAAAACCCTGGCAGAGCATCAGTGAGCAGTACTACTAGCAGAATCAACCCTTCCTGCCCTTTTGCCTCAAGCTGAAAAGTCCGTCTGTGCTACACTGCTCAGTAAGACCTTGAAGTGCAGTTGCTGAACACATTGCCAAGAAAGCTTCTCTCTCCCCTTGTTTTTTGCTGCCCTGTTTTTTGTTCTGCCTCATGGGGTCAGATTTTTTTTTTTTTTTAAATCTGACTGCCTTCTGGTTTGAAGGAGCTTCCTTTCCTTACAAATCTGTCTGTTGGCAGGTATTGGCCCACTGCCTTAGTCCAGATGTCCTGTGAGTGTTTGCAGAGCTTCTTCAAGATTATCTGCATACAATCATAAATATGAAGAGAATCCCTGCCTTGGGTTAAAAACAATAAATTACATGTTGCTATTTCTGCTGGAAAATGGAAGAAGAGAGGTGACTTGAGTATACTTGAACTTACCTTCACTAAAAGACCTCTTACAATTCTCTTCATCTATATTTTCACTTAGTTTGTGATAAATATATGTTGTGACACAGGTTAAGACCTATACAATGTTGTGACAGAGGATGCAACCTATGTACTTTATGTATATTTTATTTCTATGTCCTCCTACAAGGCTGTTCCTTTAAGGTCTTCCTCTTACCTTCCTTTTTTTTCTTGGTCACAGACTCTCTGTGGGAACAAAAGAGAGGAAAGCTTATCCAAGCTTGTTCTGCATGTCAGTACTGTTCGCTCTCTCTCTCACTAATTGAACGTGAAATGACTGGTGAGAAAAGGCGAAGGATATTAGAGTGTCTCATGCTTCAGCAAACTGCCTTGATTTGAAGGAGACTGACGAGGGAGAAGAGCTCATGCTCAGGGATGATGAACCTGATATGTAAGTATGATTTCAGTTCTTTGCAGGTCACGCCATGGAAAAATCTAAAAAATGAGTTGATCAAATCACAGAATCACACAGAGTCACAGAGTGTTTGAGGTTGGTAGGGACTTACACAGATCATCTAGGCAAACCCCCTGCTCCAGCAGGGACACCCAGAGCACGTGGCACAGGTTGGCATCCAGGCGGGTTTGAAAGATCTCCAGAGAAGGAGACTCCACAGCCTCTCTGGGCAGCCTGTTCTAGGGCTCTGTCACCCTCACAGGAAAGAAGTTCTTCCTCATATGGAGGTGGAACTTCCTGGGGTTCAACTTACACCTGTTACCCCTCGTCTGTCACCTGCCACCATGAGAAGAGCCTGGGCTCATCCTGCCTACATTCACCCCTCAGGTACTTGAACATGTCAATCAAATTTCCTCTCAGCCTTCTTTTCTCCAGACTAAACAGGCCCAGCTCGCAAGATCCCACAGGGTCTTAATCAGGTGAGGTCTTATCTCTCAGAAATCCATCTCATACGTAACAGCTTTGAATAAACAGAATGGGTAGAGATACACATGCTTCTATTAATTAAGTGCTATCCATCCCATTTCTTAATGTTTAGACAGCTGTAGTTCACATAACTGCATCCTGACAATATCAGTCAGTACGGAAAGTATACTTTTTTGAGCTGAATTGTTGAAAGGAGTGGAACAGAAGACACTTACTCTCCATTTGAGTTACAACTAAGTACCCAGTCCTGGATGTGCCTTTTTCATGTGAAGAAACGTCTTAGCAAGAGTTTTGGGGAGGTGTGTTGAAGACTCTAGGGAAGGGCCCAGTAAATTAAATATTGACAGCTCTCTTCATTACTTGACACTTGTGCTGTGCTCAGCGATGTGCAAAGTTTGGACCTGATGTTCTTGGTGCTGTATAGAGCAAGGGAAATTGAAAATTGTTTTTGCAAAGTTCCTGAAATTGTCATGAGCAAGGAGTAAACGTGTCTGTAGTTTCTGGAGTAAACATGTCTGTAGTTTCCGGAGAAAAGAACTTGGCTGTGAGTCAATAAAGGAGAATCAAGAATGACTTTAATTCTTTAAAATGAACTGGTCAAAAATGCTTATGGTCTGAATAACGAGGATTCTTTTCTCAAGACAAAAGGTTTGATGGAAAAGAGCTGTTGAAAACCGTAAAAGCTCATCAGGATGCAATCTCTGCTGCTAATTGTCAAATGGCAGCAGGTTCTAGAAATAACCAGAGTTGCGGATTATTTAGGTGTGGACCCAGGAGGAATATGTGACAATGATACTACACATAGCAGCATATCTGTCACTTTTTAGCTCTTCACCTAGAGGAAGGAATTCTTGAGTGGTGTTTGGTGAGATATTGGGCCCTAATGGGATGCACCCATGAGTGTTGGGGGAGCTGGCTGATACCATTGCAAAGTCACCTTTGCAAAGCAGATCATATTCAAAAGGTCATGACAATCAAGAGAAGTGGATGAGGACTGGAAGAGAACAAATGAGTATATGGGGTGTTGGACTAGATGTCTCCAGAAGTCACTTCCAACCATCACCGTTCTGTGACTCTGTGGAGTGTAGCACTCAGCCTGTAGGACTGTTGTGTGAGGAGTTAGTGAACCACATAAATGCTGATCCAACTGTTTGCCTGCTGTGAGCAGTGTGTGTCAGTAGACAAGCATATGATGGGGATACATTGTTCTGTCCGCCTGATTTACACTATAACTTTGTCCACTGTGTCTACTATTCCTATGGAAATAACACTAGGTTGTACCACACAAGGGGCTTTCCGAAGCTCAGTCTATATTTCAGTGATTAATAGCTTCAGTAAAGCTATTGTCAGCTAAACTGTATAAAAGCCTAAAAGAAGAAGGAGATGATGAACCTCATCATGGTAGGGAATTTGGCATGACATGCCATGGGCCTATGAGATGTTCATCCAATGATGTATCTTGGTTTTCCGAGCATCAGAGAGCCTTAGCATTACTATTACCTTTTCTATAACTATGTTAATAAATAGTTATCTGTTTTAACAGTATCTGTGCTTTTCTTACTGGGGGAAAACAGTGAGTAATGGGGAGCTTTGGGAGATGAGCAGCTGACATCCTGTTGGAGAAGTTGCTCTATGAATTCTCTCAACATAGAAGAACAAATTGCTAAGGATCATGTGAACCAGAAAGGGTAGATAATTCAGATTTCTTGCTGATGGTGCTATGTCCATGGACTGAGTCTCCAGAGGTTTTGCAAGACTAGCTTCCATCTTTGACTTGGCTTATAAAAAGGCACATTTCAAAGAGTAAGCAATACTGATACATGTAATCACAATCTCCTTACTGTGGGTAAGGAGATGCTAAAAAGTACAAGCACCTGTATGATAATTTCAGATTGTCTCTTAAAGTGTAAATCATCTTGTTCATTTATTACTGCTATTGTAGTTTGATCTGGTTGCTTATCTTTGCTATGTTTCCCTAGGTTTTGATACTGTTACCTAGATCATTTCTGTTAGCAGTAGATTTTGCTATTAAGCAGATCCCAAAATGGAAATTGGGGATCCCAATGATCCTTTCAGGGGAAGTAGTAAGTAGTAAGTAGTAAGTCTGAAGAGGCTATGGTAATATGTGATAAAACTTCCTGACAAATTTACATCTGAAGAAACAGGCAGAAACTGGCATTTCTCTCATGTCAAAAGACTTGCTAACAAGTCACAGGTGGACACAGCAGGAACAAAGGCCAGACATGATTATGGTGGGATGCAGTGATAGCTTGTGTGCACATCTAAACTTCACCTGCTTGTTTCTCTCAGTGGTTTAAAAAATACTTTACACAGCTTGCTATTTTGTTGAAGTAAAAAGTATGAATTGGGAATTACCAGAGTGCAAAGTCTATTTTGATTGCCTGGCTGGGCTTTACCCTCCTACTGTCCTTTTACTTACAACTTGTCCTAATATCCCAATGGGATGCTGACCTTGCTGCAATAACCGTGTCTTGTGTCATAGACCTACTGAGGTGACTCATGAGGTTATTCAGCGATGGTCATTGACTTAAGAGTGCTTCCTTTGAATTGTAATCACTCCAAACTACTAGCTTGCTTCTGCTCAGGTGAGAGAGGGGGAAAAAAAGTGTTTTTCATGTGAAAAATGGCCTGACGACTAACTGTCTGGTAGAGGTCACTTGTCACCTATCAGAGCTGGTCACTTGAGAAGGAGGACTGCAGCTGTGTGTTGGACAGAAGCTACTCAACAGAGAGATTACTCTGTTGGATGATTCAGGAGGAGAGGGAAGCAACCTGCATCCTCTGATCTTTCTCATAAAACTGATCAAATTTTATCGTAAAATATCTGGTTTGGCTCTGGGCAGAGGGAAGCTTGCCGTTATTACTCTTATCAGCTCTGTATTTCTGCAGAGTCAAATGGCATCTGCCAAGACGGCCAGAGAGAGGTGAAGGTGGAAGTACGTCGCACAACAGAGGGGCAGAAGGGGAGAGGCAGTTGGACTGCAGACCTCAATTCAGAGGGATGGGTCCTCATTTGGACTTTGTCAGATTCCTTTGCCAGAACTTTGTCCGCAGCATTGACACTGTGTCAGCTCTCGGTAGCTGTGTCCAGATGGTGATCATCTGTGCTGAAGGGGCAGAGTTTGCTTGGACGTGGCACACTTACTAAGCAGAAGTGCAGTACTTCACCAAACCAGGAACAGCATTTTTGAAACTAATTTAGCTTCCAGTATGCAATGGATAGCAATAAATCAATTCCATGGATCTAAGTCAGTTCTCTCGGCACCATGTTTCCAAAACAGGAATACAGCCAGAACCGCTCTGTATTTAATGCTGGTTTTAGCTGGGTTTTATCATCACTGGCCATGCAGGATCTGAGGTGATTTCCCTCCAGAAGTTGTGTCTTTGCACCTGCTCCCTAGCACTTGGCTCCTGGAAAGCCTCTTGATTGCAGTGCTTTGCTGTATCAAAACAAGGAGCAGGGTTTTGGGTTTGTCCAGGACTCCCACAGGGCTCCTCCTTGGCCCTGGGAGGTTGCTGTATAAAAGCTCTAAGTGCCCATCAGGAACCAACTGGAGTGAAGAAAAGCTGATCTTTTGTAAAGACCTTACTAAATTTCCTAACTTCTCTTGAAATACCCAAAGATTTTATGTTACCTAAGATATTGCAGCCTGCTCCCAGACCTACGGGGCTATTCTGTAGGTTTGAATTTCCATGCCAGCTTACTCAAGGTACCAGCCAAGACCCAGTCTGAGCCTTTCCAAAGTGACCAAGATGTGGAACACGTACTATTTCTGCTGCTTGGATTTGTGACTGAACTGCACTTCTGAAAATGAGACCACAATGAGTAAAAAAAAAGAAAAAAAAAAAGCAACCAAACCTTCTGCAATTTTTAAAATATCTTCACATTAATCTCTTTGCACTCAATTTCTTCAGAAGCTAATGAGGTTAGGATCCTGGAGGAGTGTTGTGATACCTCATCGTGGCAATGCTCTGAGACTCTTGAATGTTTTCATTCATGCTAGAAAAATGGCCAGCTGTGTAATTTTTCTAAAAGAGGGAAAGAGAGAGGGAAATTACAGGGCAACTGTTCCTGGACAAAGGTGGGAAATAATCCTTCTCTGTGTAATCACTGAGCTGTCCGTAAGATATGGTATAAAAATACTTATTACTAACATGTTTTAAAGACCTCTCATCTGCATTGCTTTGCAATACAGAGAACTTGATAAGTTGTTAAAGGAATAAAGAATATTCTGCACTAGATTCTCTAATTACATCTAACTGCAAGTTTCAACTGAGCAAGGAGTTCCATCTGCTTCAACAATACGATTTATGACACTGTAACTTGGCATGCTTAGAGTGCCTCAGAATGCAGTAACATATGTAAATACTTCCTAATTATGCACAGCAATGGGAATTCACAGATGGGTAACACAACCATCAACCAAAGGCCTGCTACCTATAAATCCTCCTTGAAATGGTCTCTCGTTGTGATGGATTCTGGTAGTTTTTGGAATGGATTGTTAAGATTTCATTATTTAAATGGGATTTCAGGAAAGGGTGGGATCCAGCTTGCTTTTAGAGGAGGACATATTGCAGAGAATGGCATGAAGTACTGAACTGCACTACAGAATACTCACGCTACCCTACTGCTGCAAAAACAATGTTTTTTTTTTTTTGTGGTGATGAAAGTAAGAATTTACGTAGATGCAATAGTGCTGTGCTTAGAGAAAGAGGGCAGTTTAATGAGGTCATTCCTTTCTCTAGTAATAGGATAAAATACCAATGAGTTTTGCACTCATGGTTTGCTGCCAGATATTCTTGAGATATCTGTGGGTGAGCACAGAAAGTGGGTTAATAATGGAGCATCTAGGCAGCCAGTTCATCCTGTGCTGAATGGGAAAGTGTGGAACTGGAATCCAGAAGGTAAACCCTTCTGAGTCAAACCTCTCTGAAACACCTTGACTTTGTGACAGTTATCACTTAATCCCATTAAATCTATTATTTGCGGAATGCCACTTCAAAATGTATAGCTAAAAGAAATGCAGCTAAACTGGGATTTTTTCAGTGCACCATAATAATCCTCACACTTTTGCCTAAGTGTTAGAAGATTTCATTAGAGAAGTTCATTGTCATTTTCCAGTAGCACCATCAGTAATTTTGTGTGCAGACCCCCGTGTTCACTTTTGATTTGTAAATAACTGGCCCTGTTGTCTAAGTAAAATGGTGCAAGACTCCATTTTCCCACCTTTCTTTTGAATAATGAAGCAGTGAGTTTAGGACTTACCTGATCTATTGAATGTGGAAGACAGTTTTTAGCGAAAATAGAAGAATGAGAAACAGGATTTTTTCTAAAGTGTGATAAGGAAGTTTCAGCATGGTGATATGACAAGAGCCTTTGCAAGGCATCTACGAATAAATACCTGGCCACCTAGGAGTATCTGGTATCTTGGGAACAGGTTTGCATAACCAGACCATTATCCTCTGTCTGAGGGGAAGACGGCTTCAAAACTATTTTGAAATCAGCTTGGTGACAGTAGTAAGTACTATCAAGTCTCCTTCCTGAGCCATGATGAAGATGAAACAGGGGAACCGTAAGCACAATTACATGGGTAAAAGTCCTGTCTCCTGTCTTAGTCATTGACCAATAATAAACATTTCAGGAGAGTATTTAAGAAGTAGATCAATTGTATTCAAGGAATTCCTACCTCTGGGTCAATTGTGTTTGATGGATTCTCTTTGAATTTGTCTTACCCTTATTTGAACTTTTTTATAATCTACAGTATCCTGTGCCAATGAGTTTTATAATTTAATTATTACTTTGTATTTTTTGAGAATTAACATTTTTTCATTTATTCTCAACCTACCACATGACAACTTCAGTAGACAATCCTCAATCTTGTATTATGAAAAGCAGTAGATAATCGTTCCTTGTTTTTCCTCCTTATGCCAGCTGTTATGCTGTATTCCCTATTGTGCTGTACTTTCTTCCTACTTGATTCTCTTTTAAACTGAAGCATTTGAGTCTATTTGATCTTTTTTAGAAGCATCTATCATTAGTGAATCATATTCTATGGCTGCTGAGTAAGAACAATCAGTTTGTTCATTTCATTTGACCCCTAAAAATGTGGATCAAATTCAGCATGTAAAATACTGTTGTTAGGTGGAATTTGGGTTGTTTCAGAATGTCTTCATTTGTTTCAAAATGTCGTGTGTCTTTGTTGCTTTTTAATTAGGAGAGCTGAAATATTCAGGGATTAATTATTCTGTTCACATGTCAGTGACCTAACAGACGGGATCCTGGCCCTGCCAGATATCCTAAGGGTAATCACCCTGGCCTGACTTCAAATGCAGGACAGAACCAGATTGTTTCCAGAACTTTCCCTAGAGTATTACAGTATAAGTAGGGAAGGGTAAGCACTTCTAATATATCTTTCTCAAAGGGTACTAAGTTGTTCCCAGAGTCTTCAAGAGGTGTTATAATTCCTAGCATGATTACCTTAAAGCATCTTGAAACCTACCATTAAGTGTAAGTAAACTATGGGTAAATGTTACTTTTCAATGCTACTCAACAAATAGTGTAAGAAGGTAAAGACCTTTATTTTAGCTGATACTCATTTGCTTTCAGTTTGGGAGCTCCATTTCTGCTACTCAAATCTTTTATTTTCCTGGAATCAGAAGTGACCGGTTGGTGCTTTGTTGTCAGGAAAAAACTGACCTTTGATTTACAATGTTGGCAACACACAACCAGGCAGAAAACCCACAGTCATACAGGAAGTCACTTCAGTGAAACAGGGCAAGAAAACATGAGACACCTCTTTCAGTATTTCCTCATTTTCTTCTTTTCAGCTGACAGTCTCAGGTGATCCTTTCTTCTTGGATTTCATGGGTGTTATTAAACACAGAGAAGCAAACTCTCTGCAGAGAGCAGATTTTGTTAAAGCCGATTTGCCTGTGGCCATTTAACAGCAGACTTTTGCTCGGCTTTTGCTTGTTAAAGATATTCTTTCTTCTTTCCCTTATCTACTAGGGGTGACATTCTAAAGGAATAGTTTCTTCTTGAAGTTTGATTATGAAATGCAAAAGTGTTTGATTTAGGTTAATAAATGATCAAAGATTAACTCTATCTTAAAGTCTTCTAAGGAATTCCAAGTGTCGTCTTAGACACCTAAAGTTACTCCCTTATAGCAGGCTCATTTTCCCCTGGCTCTTTTTACAGAGCAGGCCGGTGATCGATGTGTCTTACCGACACTGAATTGGTCAGAGTCTCAGAATAAACCTGTGCAGAGGATTAACTACCTTGCCAGGCTTCCCTGGGGTTCCTTCAGTGCAAGCTTGATGAATGCCAGTGTGAGAAAGCTCCAAGAAATGCAGATGGAGACCAACATGGTTCTCTTCTACAGTAGCCAGATGTCACAGAGAATTGAACCTGTTGCTCTGTGTGATCCAGCACACTCACGCTTCAGGTTAGATCTTCTGCCTTCAGGGACTTTTGTACTAATAAATCTTATTACTTGGGTCTGTTCTGCGGCACTAATGACCTGTGTTCATGCCGTTAAAATCCTTTGATCTCCAGAACAGAGTAGTCACATCCAAACTGTGCAATGGGAAAGGTTCTGGATATTTCAGTTCCCAAACTGTGCCTGCAAATTCCTTGGAAGGGTGTTAATTGACAGTAGCCCAGCCCATCTCACAGTTTCCGGGATTAGTCCCTGGCATTGCAAAGTTTATTTGTGTAGTCAGAAACTCTGAGTCCTGCTGATCACCATCCACCTGAGATTTCTTACATTTGTGTTACCTTTCCATATTCAGCTACTGATATGGGAAACTGGGGATTAAAAACAAAAGGACTGATCTACTAGCATTAGCTCTTATCACCTCTGGTGTATCCACATCATTTTTTGTCTATGGTAGATGCTTTCTCAGCTATGGAAAAAATGCAGTATAGTCTAATGCAGTATAGTGACTCTTCAGTTTTAGAACTCCTCAGTTAATGATGAATGTACAGGTACAGCATCCTTTCAGAAGTATTAGTCATGAATCTTGATGAAATAGTAACATTCACAAGGTTAGGGATTTGGCAGCCCACTAAACCAAAAGGTCAACTGGAAGTCCCACAGATAGCTTTACTTGGAGATTTAGCTCAGCTTTTCCTTTGGCATTTAGCTGTTCTGAAAGCGTTCTGGTGTAGCAACAGGAAGAATGATGAAGGAGCAGAGCTCATTCTTTCTTGTTGCCTTTCTTGTGTATAGAGACATGAGATATCACTGTGCTGCTCCACAGAAACTGTGATCTTCCGTAATGCTAGTGACAAAATTTCTCTGCATTCTTTCTTACTTTTGGGAATGACACCTCCTTAACATGAAATGTAATCCCTCATATTCTATTACAGCAGCAGTAGGAAGTGTGTGATCAAACATTTACATGACTCTACCTCTTGGTTACATAAAAGAAAATGAATGTAATTTTCACCTACATACTTTTATCTTTTTATGAGCGGAACTGCTTATAAAACAAATAAGCCAGAAGGCAAACTGAGACATATTAAGGTGAGAGAGAAAAGGAAAAACAACCTCAATATTATCAGAGTAATGTGTTAAATTTGAATGCATTTAAAACTTAGTGATACATGTAATTAGTACTAGTTTCCGTGGTTACAGAGTCAAAGATACAGAAGTTATAGCTCCATTTCTTGTCACTGAAAACTACGTAAATCAGAAATGGAGTGGATCCAGGTGGCAAATATTCATATGTTGGAGTTAGCATCACTCATTTTGTGCTCAATCTGTTAGTCAAACTCAAGTAAGTTCAAACAATTCAGGATTTGTGGTTGCTAATTAGTGTTTTTGGTAAGTAAGAATGTACCTCAAGGGTGGCAGTGAGGAGGATGGGGCCCACCTCTTTTCAGTAGTGGCCAGTGACAGAACAAGAGGAAATG
>JAWLRI010000873.1:250766-278652 GCA_034781795.1 Crypturellus tataupa
TGTGCTCAATCTGTTAGTCAAACTCAAGTAAGTTCAAACAATTCAGGATTTGTGGTTGCTAATTAGTGTTTTTGGTACGTAAGAATGTAACTAGAACTGAAGACGGAAAAGAAACCATTTATCTCTCTAAAATGGTCCCCATGAGAGAGTTCCAGTATACTTGGCTGCACATTGAGATCATATCCTTGTCAAATGATTTCAAATGATGAGCTCTGAAATGTTTCCATAGATAGGACCCTTTAGACCTGGCATCCATTTAGAGCAGAGCAGAATCTTGTTTTGGGAGTCTCATTCCAGTTGCTGTTATTGTTTCTTTTTAATCTGTTAGGACCCTTTTCATTCCAGGTCTAAATTTTATCTCATTGCCTCTCACCCTAGAAGTGCACCCTCCTAGGACCGGAGGGTGCACTTGGGGTTTTCTAGTTGTTTTCTAGTTGTTCCTAGACACGGGTTCGGGTTGGTATCAACCACCACTTCCCCAAACAACCCCCATGTTCTAGGATCAGCAGCTTTTGGAGAATAGACGGGCTATGCTCACCCATGCTGCTCCTGTAGGCAGGTCGTGTAGATTGGAAGGGAACTCTTCTCAGGCAGCCACACAGCAAAGGGGATGGTTATAAGCTAAATGCTGTACAGTTTGTGTAACATGCTGTGAATTTCTCCCAAGCACATCAAACTCAGTTCTAGCATTAAAAGAGGGCAGAGAGCTTGAGCAAATGTTATGTGGGCTGTGTGAATAACCTGTTCTGTTTCCTCTCCCCTTCCCTGTGCCCTTTGCTCGCCCTCCCTTTGACCTGTTTTTCTCTGTTTCCCTATTTATTTATTTATTATTATTATTATTATTTACTTGCCAGTGTCCCCTCACAGCTTTTGTACTTCAGAGCTTAATGTTTCAAAAAAATGCTTAAAGTCCCCCTTTTCTATCCAGAGTCTGGCTCTTCTTTTTTACACCTGACTAGTGGAAAGAGGGAAGGAAGGAAGGAAGGAAGGAAGGAAGGAAGGAAGGAAGGAAGGGAGGAAGGAAGGAAGGAAGAAAAAGAAAAGAAGGTGGTGGCAACCAGGGCACCAAGAAAAGGAAACTAACTTACCCATTATGTGAATACCTTTACAGTTTATTTATAGCATCTGTTAATGTTTTGTACCTTGATGTTAGCATGCTGAAAAAGAAACTATGGCCTTCATGGATCAGGACAAAATCTCTAAAGACCGGAATTTTCCTTACTTCGTGTAATGGACAAAGATTAAAGAAAAATGGCTTTGAACTGTAATATTCCCAGGGCTTTCTGCATAATTATTAAATAATTTGTTATACAAATAGCAGTATGGGCTATTGTTACAATTAAAAGTAAACTCAGGTTTTCAGGTTATTTAATTTTGTGATGAATGAGTTATTAGCTCAGTCACTGTGTTTTGTTTTGTTTTCTCTTTAAGCAGCTATTTACATAAAACAGGCACCATATTGTATCATTTGATCTGACAGAAATAGATTTGTTGATATGTATAAATAAACTCATCCAAGTCTCACTATGCTCAAAGTATCTTCCTTCATAAAACATTTCTGATTAAATGTATATGTGATACTTTACTTTAAAATCAAGTATAAATATGTATTCAGATGAATGTTGAATATTTAAAACGTTAAATATTTAAAATGTTAGTTTAGATTATATAGCTCTTCAGCATCATTTTCAATAATGCCTTTCTCTTCAAAAGGAGCACCTGCCTACATGATACAGCCCTGCTAGAGCAATGCTTTGGGGTTATGTCATTACTGTGATTAACTGACATTTGAATATCTGGAACATGCTGACTGATATTGTAAAAGCGCATTCTTTGAATAAGTCCCCTGTGGTTTTCCATAGCTAATGAACAATTTAGTGGAAGGTAAAATAAAATAACAGCAAGCAAATTATCTATATTTACTGTATACATTTTTAGGGCAGTTAAAAGTTTTGGACTTGTAAAAATGCACAAAATCTTGTTGATGGGAGGATATGATCCTACTGAAAAGTAGTTCTGTGTTGTTTTTCTTTTCTTTTTTATTTTCTATTTACAACATGTTAATTCTTGGTGCTAGGCAGAAGTGATTACAAGCATTGGTTTAGTGCCCATCACCACAATAACTGATTTCCAGCTCAAGCTGGAACATCTAAGACATCAGGAAGAGCCAATCCTAAATATATTGCCTATTGCTTGTTCATGCCACGTGAAATGGGGGCTAAATCTGGTAGGGAGTATTAGCTGGAACATCTATTTTTAAAAGCTATGGGTTTGTGCCCTGCTATGTTTCTCTGTTATGTTCTGAGTCTAGGCCATGTTGTTGGGAATGCTCTGTCATCAGCACATATTTCGATAATAGTGTTTTTAACTGGTTCTTTTTGACTCCAGCAAAATTATATCAATATCGGAAGGCACAGCTAGATAGGCCTATTTGTCATATTTGCATTACACTGCTGTGTGAAAAATGCTTGTAAGTATGCTGGGAGTAACACTTAGTGAGATATTTTAAGCTGGTCCAAATGCAAACTCTGAAAAATAATAATGGAAGTCTCAGAGTTCCATTGTGCAAGCTTAAACATTTTTTGAAATATGATCTCTTTATTTCTACTAGAAAGAATTGCTTCTTTTCCTCAGCTATTATATTCAAGTCTTTAAAATGTGTTCAGTGACTCTCCCCCTCCGCCTTGTTTTTTTGTTATTTTTTTTGTCACAGGAGGGAGGGGATTGGTTACATTTGGGTTATGTTATAAAATGAAGCAACAAAAAACAATGCATGAAGCTCCAGAGCCATTTTGTAACTAATTACTGCTTTATAATAGCAAAATCAAAGTGTTTAGCTTCATTATTTTTTACTTCTCTTAGCATAGAATAAATTTTCCATGTCTTTAAAATCATGTAGGGCTTTTGTGGGCTTGTAAGCATTAGCCAAAAGCAGAGCTTTCTTGCACTGACAAATTCTAAAAACTGAGTTTGTAATGGAAACCCTATAGCTCCCTTAACAACAGAAGTTTGCTAACAAACCACCGTTTGCTGTGTTTAGCCCAGTAACAGCAGCAGATGAGATGAGCCTGGCATTTCTACCTCTATCTAGATGTTATGCATCACTCCTTATAGCAATGAGCTAAAAGGCATTCCTGGAACTAGATGTGGATTTTCTGATTTCTTTTCAAATTTTTTTTTTTTAAGTTTTTTTTTTTTTTTTTTTTTTCCAGATTTTTCACCTTGAAAGCTTAAGACACATAGTTCAGATTCCTAAAGAGATCCAGACTTAACTATGGAATGTAAATATGTTAAAGTTGTAGTATAATGACTGCTTGGGAACATCGGCTAGTCCCAAACTCTCTCAAATGCCATTAGATTCCTGGTTTCTGTCCCTGTCTTGGAGCAGCTATTTGGAGTTAGCTTATACCTCCAGTTCCTTATTCCCTTGGGCCACTCTTCTTCTGATGTCAGCTGAAAAAGGAAAAGTATGTAAAAGTTGTTCTTATATAATACAGAATGCACACAGATAACTCGCCTTGCCAAGAGATTTGGAGGAGGAAGACGAGAAGAGATGAAGCGAATGCTGTGAGGCTGCATGATGCCCTCAAATGAGAAGCATCTTTTTCACAAATGATCCCTGTGTGATTGAAGACTTCAATCAACTTTGGTGTTCCTACGACTACCAAAATGCTTCTACCAAGAGGAGTAATAGCATTTCTAAATTCATTTTCAAATTAAATTTAATCCAGGAATTAATGTGTATAGAGCAAGTTGTTAGGAGCTGGGCAGTTTCCAAAATGGTGCTCTTCCTATACCAGTGAAAGTGCAAGGTTATGTAAATGAATTTTGTTTAATATTGAAATGAGTAGAAGTAGCTTTTGATAAGAGAATAAAGATCTTTGTTTGTTTGTTTGTTTTGAGTGTGAGTGAGTGTAAGTGTTCCTTAAAAAATCAATAAATGGAAATATGGATGACTTTTTTTTTTGCATTGGAAATCCCTCAGAACCACCAAAAATGAAAACTGAATTTTCAGTGTTGAAGTCTTCAGCCAGAGAGCTGAAGACTCATGTTGAAGCTAGTCCCAGATGTGAGGGTGACTTTACCTTGCTCCAACAATCATAATCAGAAACAGAAGTAGATCCTTGTACTTGAAAAGTACTGTTGATACAAACCTGCCTCTGGAGTGTTGTCTACAGGCAACAAGAGGCAAGAGCTATGGGAGGCCTTGGTTTCAGATAGGTACTAAAGCTGTTAAAAAAGCAATACTTAATAAGATCCCCTTGTATGTCTTGACATTTTAAAAATGCATCTGTAACGATAACAACAATCTTAGGTTTTCAGATGACTATGTGATGTCTTTAAAGATGTCGAGTATGGGATTCAAAAGGGAACTGAACCCTTCCAGCATTATCTTACAGATGTTCTGACAGAGTTGTCACTTCAAATGTCTTTTCAGACCATTACCCAAAGCATATGTTTGTACAGTGTTGTATGGGAGCTCCTGTGTGCCCAACTCTCTTTTCAGCTCCAGTTGTACAAACCTGGAGAAAGTGGGACTAGTGCCAGTCTTCAGTATAAAGGGAACTTGACTGAATTCAAATCGTCAGGGATTTATGCAAGCAAAGTGGAAAGAGAAGTAGGATCCTCCAGGACAGAATTTGGTCCTTGGTAAAATGATCTCTTGGATAAATCAAAAGTTTTAGATTGAACGCAGAGGAGGGAATTGTGTTTTTCTTCATTGTAGTTTGAACATCTGCAGCAAATCAGAGACGCTTTTCAAAAAAGTAAATCTGACTCAAACACTATGTGAAGGTCTATAGTAATTAGTCTGGTACCTGCTGTGGTGGGACCACAATGAGATTGTCGATGTAGGTTGGCAGTTAAGGCTCTTTTAACAGTGGGAACCAAACTTCACATGAGCTGATAAGGGCTACAGGGGAAATTTCTAACCAGACATTGTTCTTAAACTCAGCCAGTCCCTTGTAGCTTGTGATAATAAATAAGGAGAACTGAGAGGGAGTTGGTAGTTTTTTTCTGAAAAGCTGGGCAAGGTGACTTTGAAGAAAAGCACAGTGGTTAACAGCAGAGATGGTGCCCTAATAGGAAGGTGCAGCCTGTCCTTTGTTTTAGGAAGAAGTAGAAACTATTTGGATTTTAAGGAACAAAGTGAGATGTATTGCTTCAACTCACTCCATTTTTCTGCAAAGAAACAGAAGGCAGGCAGAGGGGATGTCTCCTATTTTTCTATAGAAAAATAAAGAGAATAAAAAGGAGGAGATAAAATACAGAATTAGGGCAGGAAATCATTGTCTGTAAAACCAGGACAGCTGCTGGTTTTAATTTTTTTTTTTTTTGCTATGTAGCCTGAAGGTAAATTTTAGACTGTAGCATTTGTTACTGTCTTCCAGTGGCAAAATGAACCAAGGCAAAATAAATGGTTATTTTTTAGAAGTGAATTGAAAATTCTACGAATTTTGGCGTTTTAATGATTCCAAGGATCCAGCCTGAAGAGTTGCAGGTTGTTGACAGAGTGACCACTGAGTTGCTTATTGTCAGGACAACAGTAAAGCCAAAATAAATCCACACTATCTAATCAAAAGCTGTCGCTACCAACATCTTTTATCTGTGTATAGAAATCGGAGGACTGCAGAACAGAATGTGATCCAGATGATTAGAGGTTTGGACCTGTACCAGAGGAGGAAGTTTGGTCCAGTCACCAGGTGACTCGTCTGGGTTAGCACTTTGTTTAACTTCTTTTTCTCTCTCAGACTCCCTGCATGGCCCTGGATAACCAAGCAACACCAAAGCTGTGTGGTCAGATGATGTTGAGAGGCCTTCATATGGCAGGATTCCTCAAAACCTCAGCTGCTGTCTGACTTGGTTGGCACCACTGTTATGGGCAAATTATCTATCTGAAGTATCTATCAACCTAGAAGTTACTCAATATCAACCTTTTCATGTCCAGGAATGTCTTGATGTTGATGAAACAGAAGAGTTTGTGGTTTATCTCCACCCCCAGACTGAAAAAGGAAGTAATCCCTGGCCTCCTGCTAGATGGGTGAGGACTATTAGTAAAATAGCTGCATATCCTTACCACCACTGGCAGTAGGGTTTTAAATGGGATATCTACTTCCATGAGAAAGTACTAGGCACCTACTGTCATGTGGAGAGCCTGGAACATATGACTGCTTGAAAATCATATCTAGTGTTTTCTCCTAAGTGCAGACAGAGTCTTCTCTCTGCTCAGCATGTAATGATTGTGCTTTCTTTCATTAGTGCCTGACTCCCTACAGGACCCACATAAGAAGCTTGAGCACCTTAGAGAAGTGCTTGGCTTGTCTGAAGTGCAGGTGCTTCCTAGCAGAACCACAGTATCTAAATTTCTTATTTGATAACAAGAATTCTAGCTCTTCCTCTTGTAGTCTCTCTTTTGGTGTCAGACCTTGAAGTCTTTGTTACCTACCCATTGTATCTTAGCTTCTTGCTTAGAGCTCAGACTGGACAATTCTTTTAGATGTAACCTCAAGTCAGTCATTAGAGATCCCACTGCAGCGGGTGATTAAAGCCTGGTGTTGTCAGAGTTGACCCCAGATAGCACATGCCCATGTCTAGGATTTGGTCTCCCTGCCAAGCCTTGTTGAATTGTGGTTTAAATGTTTCTACAGTCAACTTGAAGGATTTTATCTGAAGTTTTTATTTAAAACAGCTTTGCTATTCACATTTTCTTTAAAGAGAAAGAGGAATCTTGGCAATCAATTAATTAGTTTTTCTTCTGTTGCCCTTTATTTTAGGGACTAGGGTGTAGGCAAGGTGAAAGCAGGGTATGCAGCTGATGTGATTCCTTCCGCCAAAGGGGAGAAGCAAAGACTTAGCATCTTAAAATATTCTTATCTAGAGATGGTGGAACCAGAAGTGACTGTGCAGCTTTGTTGCTAATCTCATACCCGTGGGAGGGAAAGTGGAAGCTCTTTGGCTGCATTGCATATGGAATTAACAATTTTTGCATATGCCTCTGCTTGAGGAAAGAAGGAAGAGCTTGGATCTTTCGACACACAGAGCTAAGTCCCCATCTGTTGTGAAACAGGATGGTCATTGATTTAACTTTGGCTTTTTCTTGCTTCTGTTAGATTGATTGCTGAACTGTTGGAGTAAAGATCAATCCATTTGGTCCAGCAACTAATTTTTTTTCTTTTACTGCTGTACTAACCATGTTTTACATGAGTGTTGCAATGACTTTCATTAACATTTAATAATACAAGGAGTTTTAAGTTTGGTCCAGTAACATATCTGAATAATGGTATTTCAAATTCATAAGGTGGTTTTCATTTGGAACAGGCCCATAGTTTCAAATCTCTGGTCCATTCATTCTAACTGCTCACTTCTGGTGGGGAAGATAGGAGGTGGGTCTGGGAGGTGCAAAGCTATAATGCTCCAGAAGAAATTTCTTCTGATTAGATCCATAAATGGGTTAGAATCTTAAATTACAATTTCAGTATCTAAATCCAGTGTTTTGGCATTACTGGAATCCTCAGAACTCCACCAGCTACAGACTGGACCGCTGAAGTCCCAAGCCTTCAAATTCAGTCTTCAAATCAGCTGTCTGTAATCTTCTGTAGCCTGATATAGTAGCTCCTATTATCACTTATCACTGGATTATTATTTATACCTAAAACTACCAGGAACAAACAATCCAGTATTTTTGGAGAAATGTTCATCAGTAGAGACCTGATGGCTTTTCTGAGAACCTGTCCTGAAACCAACACTAGATCTAGCTTAAGGAGAACTACAGGGGCTCTCATGATGAATCTCTCTTGCTGAAGCCATTTTGTTTCTTGTAAAGAATTCATTATCCCTTGGAGCATGGTCCTGAATCATCCTTACAAGACATATAGTTTTCCTTCCTCTCTGACCCAGTGAATAATTTTCCAGTGAAGAGTAATAGCTTCAGCAGGAGAGTTTTAGAAATCTTGCCTGTGAATGCTTAACAGACTAATGATGAAGGAACCACTTTTGGTCCAAAGCTCTGTTGCAAACTAGGCAATCAAAACACTTGTTTACAAACCTCTCGTTGTCATAGTTTTGCACTTTAAGCTATTGGGGAAAGTGGAGCAGGTTCTCTGTGGTCCACATTTCCATGAGGTAGCTTCACTTTGAGGATTTGTGGGAGACTGGTCCTGTAGGAAAGTGAGGCAAGGGTGACACCTGGAGTATAAAGCTTGAGTTAGAACTCTGAAACTGTTGAGACGTCAGCGTGTAGGTGGTTTCCACAGGCTCAGGAAGGCATTTACTGATAGTCAGGTCTGAAGATGTGAGTGGCTGTGCTCTACCAGAGTGAAGGGTAGATTTACAACAGGATGTTTTAAGTTTCTAACCCAATTCTGAATGTGGCAGTAATGAACCTAAGGGACAAGGGTTCCTAAATGTTATTTCTTATAAATCAAAAAGCCAAAGTCTCCTGCTACTTAATCTTTTTTTTTTTTTTTTTTTTTTTTTTTTTTTTTTTTTTAAGATCTCCTGTGTTTTCTGATGCTAAAATGAGGCCAATGCAACAAATAAAACAGAAAATCTGGAATGAACCCAAGCACCGTATACTGCTGCTGTGTTAGAGGGTGTCACAATGCTCCCTTCTGTGTTTAGCACTGTAAAGCCAGTTGCTTCCATGCTGTTACTCCTGATTTATGGCTGCATAAATACAAAATGAACTTGACTTGCTGCGGATTTCTTTACCTTCTCTGCAATAAAGCTCAATAGTGTTTTCTTTTATGTGAGTAGGATAGATGGAGATCCCTGAGCTGGGTTTTAGGTGACAAGTCACCTGCACCCTTGGATCTGTATTTGGATCTGTGTGTTTGCAACTGCTAAAGTTGCTGCCTGCTGGAAGGAGAGTGAGAATTGAGGTGGACAATCCTCCCCAAACCCTCACATCAGGTCCTTGCTCAGGCAAACCAATGGTGCAATTTTAAAAAGTTGCTGCGTCTGGTCATGGTCTGATAAAAATAATTACTGAGATGGCATCCTTTGGGCTCTTTGCCTCACACTGGCTGTTTGCAGTTTTTTTGGAAAAGACGGGGAAAGCAGATAGATTGAGCTCAGTAAGTTCACTCACTTGGTGTTCATCATAATAAAAATTATTTAAATTATCTGCAAGGAAAAACTCTTCCTTACTGTCTTGAAGGAATGCTGAAGATGGCAGGTGCCCTGTGTACATATCAAATGTAGCCAACTTTTAATGTTGTCCGTATCCATACTCTGCTTGCTTACAGTTACTCATCCTTTCCCTTTCTGCTTGAACTTTTGATGCATTCTCTTGAATGCTCAAATACTGGCCATCTCACAGAGACTTTTTCAACTTTTTAATATGACTTCTTTTATAAATGCAAGGCCAGGAGCTTATATTTTTGTTAGGTCTTGCAATTGGTAAAAAATTAACTAACTTGTTTAAGAAACCCATTACCACTTGCTTCTTATCAAAATATTCCAAACACTTTGTGCAACATGACTTCAGTTTTATGTATTAAATTCTTAATACAAATATCTTTGCTAGGCAGCAATAAAACTGTCATTTTATTGCTTCCTTTTGATTTACTTCTGTACTCAGCATAAAAAGCATCTACTTCTGTTCTAACTCAGTGTGCTACCCAGCATTCTGATTATATGGTTATGGAGTTCAGCATCAATATCAATCTTTGCCTGACAATGCAGAGCTTTGGCTACTACAGAGCTAGCTGTCCTGTTCCTGACACTGAGAATTGTGAGCAGCCACATCATGCACAAAAGATGCTTAACTGGGCTTTGATTTTTTTAAAAATCAGGTCTGGACAAGCAACTACTCTAATAAAGGACAATGGTGAGAGCTCAACATTTCTGAAAATCAGGTTAATTTTCATCAGGTGGTTTGGATGCCCAGAAATAAATATCCAGTACGGAGAATTAAATTTTCCACAGTTTACCTACCTGCAGAACTTGTTTAAGATCCTTCTCCCTGGCACTCTTTAAAGATACAAGGCTGCCTACTTCAAATGTGCATTTGGGTGCTACTATGAAAAGTTGTAAACAAGCACACAAAGACTTTTCTTTTCTAACAGACATAAAACTTGGCCTGTGATATTTCTGGGAGGTGCCTGCAAGCCTGAACACATTGCAACTTCTTCCAGTCATTGCTATTTGCAGCTTTAGATGACATCCTTAGAAAAAGTGATTGCTAGAATTTATTTTTTTTGAAGAGATACATAGATCGTCCTTCAATGCAGCTTTCCAGTGATCTGGGACACATGGTTTGAAAATACACAGTATTGCAAGTTTTAGGTGGATGGAGGAGCTCATAATCTGGTATTCTTCACATCATTTATAAAAGAAGGTTGTCCCTGGATGATGGAGTGGTTTCCAGTTCTCCATTTCAGTATATACTTAGTATATTCCCCTGTGAAGTTTATGTTGAACAGTAGGGATTGCACAACTTAAGCATTCACTAGGATGTTCAGTTTGAGTCTTATATGCTGCATTTATGTCCGTTAATGTTCTCTTAAAATACATCACCCAGAACATAGGATTGAAATTGCACTGGAACAGGCTGCTCAGAGAGGCCATGGAGTCTCCTTCTTTCTTCAAAACCTGCCTGGATGCCGCCCTGTGCCACATGCTGTGGGTGTCCCTGCTGGAGCAGGGGGTTGGACTAGATGAGCTCTAGAGGTCCCTTCCAACCTCAACCATTCAGTGATTCTGTGAAATTGACCTTGTCATCTCCCTCCTCCTGTGTTGTTTCATCATCTCAGTGATTCATTTTTTTTTGGTTTTAAGTCAGATTCAGGCAGATAGGGAAGGACTGTCTCTCTGAGCCTAGACCAACAACACTTTATGTGTCTCGTGCTGGAACTACTCTGACAAGCCTCAGATTGGTCTGCAAAACTGAATGCTGTACCCAAACTTATTAAAAAAATAGTGAGCTGCAAAGAGGCATTATCTCAGCGTGGATGCAGTATCTTTTTCATCTTTTTTTTTTCTTTTATGTGATTTGGTTTGCCTTATCTTGAAGGAAAGTGTATCAAATCAACAAGAACAACAAAAACTCCACACCTTTACTCTCCTCTCCCCAGAATACACTAGCTACCATTTTTAATATAATCTAAAAGCTTCTGTGTGTGGTGTGATTTTACAAGTCCTCTCTCCAGCTAAATAAAAATAAAAATAACTCTTTGATATTTTATTTTCCAGGTGTTTTTAACAAATGGTTTAAGAAATGCTTGAAAAGATTTCTAGTAATGGTTATGGCTAAGAACCCTGTATTCAACTGCCTGGACCATATTTAATTTCTTTATTCTATAAAATAACAGGTCCATGTTAATACTTTTCAGTGTCTGAGAATGTCTCTTTCATTAAAACGAATACAACAATAGTCCGAGCTTGGGATATTGCAAATTTGACTCTTTGGGTACTGGACCCCGCTTTGTTGATGCACTTGCACTAAAATCAATGAGGTTATTCATGTCAGTAAAACAGGCAACATTTGGCCTCTGGCAATGAAATGAACATCAATTACATATACAAGTGTTGTCCCAGTAGAATTATCTTACTCCTTTACTTGTCTTTTTATTATTAATTTCCCCATCATATTTAATAGCTAGAAGCTTTTGAAAAATAAACTGTAATGTACTAGTCATAAAGGATAAATGGATAGTGCTTTAATTACCTGGTGTCATAAAGCCAAGTCTTCAATTATAGTGAATGAACATCCTCGGTTCACTCCTAACAACTCTAAGGCCTATCCAATAATCATCTATTCTGATTATTTGTCAGATTTAGCCAACACATTCTATGATGAAGCTTATGGCTAACCTAAGAGCAATGCTATCATGAATTAATAGATTTCAGTGTTAGAAAGTCCCTTCTGAGTATCTGTTATGACCTCATTGCAGGCCATAGCTTTTGAACTGCTAATACGTATTTCAAGTGGATGCTTTGTGCCAGCTACTAACCATACACTTGCTCAGTGTCTGCACAAAAAAACAGGTTGTATTAGCTAAACCTCATGTTTGTAGTATAGTTCCAGTCTAGTCACTCTCACTTCATATTTAGCTACTATCACAAAACAGCCATGTAGGGTAACTTCAGATACTCTTCACTAATGATGCTGATAAGTAACATTTTTTTCTAACTCTTCTTCTTCAGTTCATTAGAACTTCAATTTTACAGTCCTTTGCTTGTGAACTGGTCCAAAATGGCTGTCATTAGTGTTTCACATGAGTGAATGGTGCTAGGTGGAACCTTAGGAGAGGATGGAGTAAAGTTCTTATCCTTACACATATATTTGTATTGTTTCTGCAGGGATTTCGGAGACAAGAAAAGCATTTGCTTTTCTTAGAAGCTACAGGGAAATGACTGAACATCTGCTCAGTCAGCTTCCAGAGAGGAGGTATTTTTCAAACTTGTGTGATTAGTAATCCCACATGAGCAAGCATGCACCAGAGTTGGCTCTAGCTGGGTTTACTCATTTAGGTGAGGATCATAGTGTGAGGTGCTGGTATGGCTCACCCTGGCATGGCTCACCCTTGTCAAAATGGCCAGAGAACAGGCTGTGCTGAGGGACATGGTCAGCCTGCTCTACGTGCAAAGTTCAGTCTGTGGCAAAAAGCAGCTGGAGGGCTTCTGATGTTGCTAGAGGCCATGCTGTTTGTAAAGAGCTGCTCGTGCATGAGAGAACGAATTTTTTTTTCCTGGGGTGAGGAAAAAAGCATGCCATAGGAAACAGTAAAAACAATAAATCTCTTTGCTTAGAGATTTATTTTGGAGCTTCTCATTTCACACTGAGCATTCTGGTTAGACAAGGTCTCATATTCATCTTTAATGGCTGAGGCATCCCCAGATTGCGCTGTGGGAAGGGATTCAAATGGACAAAATCTACATGAAACAGACTCATTTTGCTCACACTGACACCTTCCCAATCTGTGCTCTCTGAGCAAACCTAGCAGATTCCAAATGATCAAAGAGATCTCGTGGAACTGACCTCCACTCAAAGGCCTAGCACCTTGTGAGCTTTATTTATCATCAGAGGATCAATTCACACATGGGGTCAAGTTCAGCCACCCTCCCTTGAAAGCTGTAAGGGTTAAATGAAGGAGATGCCAGCTGAATAGTCCAAGACTGACTCCTACGAAGCTGCCAGAAGATTTCCTTTATACACAGGGTGTTACTGAATGTGTTTTGCAGTCAAACATCAGGAGGAGGAGACGCAGAGTGTGAAACAGGGAATCACTCAGATTTCAGAGAAAAGTCACCCTTCAGAGTTCAAAATGAAATTCCAAGGTAAGTTTGCCACAAGCAGAAAGATGTGGGGTGATGCACATTATGCTTTGTCGCTCAAATGATAGTGTGTGCAGCTAAATGTATGATAAATAGTATTTTAAATGTGGTAGAACGTGCTCTGAGGAAATCAGAACTGGCATTCATGATGATATGGTGTGAAAGCTCCCAATTGCTTTCTTGCACTCCACTTGCTCAAATTTTATTTCTAACTTCCATGCAGCAACTCCGTATGAATGTGAACTCAGATGGGGTGGCTGCAATTGTAAAATAAATAAATATCAGGAAAATGTCATAGGAAAAAAAGAGAAAATTGCTATGTGCTTGTGCATTATCAGACAGCTGAAGAGCAAAAGAGAGACATGCCCCTTGTTTTTCAGAACGTTGAACACTCTTTGCTCCCAGTGTTTATCTGTTCAAGGCAGCACCAGCTCCTTGGAGGACAGGGTTTGGAAAGTATGCATGGGGGCCAGGCAGCTAATTCATTTTTTTCAGCAACTCTGAGGAGCTTGTGAACCTCTACTTTTATCCTTCCCATTCATTCTCAAGTGAAGAATCCTTGATCCTTTGGCTAAATCCCTTCCTTCCCTTCAGAGAAAGGGACAGATATGGACATCAGCGGAAAGTTATAGAAAACAACACTAAATAAGAAAGAAGATAACTAATATAAAAATCTAAAACTCCCAGAGAAAACGTTCCACCTGGAATGCATCAGAATAGACCAAATATCAAAGAGCTGACAAACTTGCTTCAAGAAAAGGCATGCCCTCTCTTCAACTTGAGTATGTGACCATGTCGCCTGCAGCAAGGCCTGTGGAAGATACAGGGATGTCCTGTATTGCTCTGTTAGCTGATTCCACGTGACAGTGCACTCCATGTTGCATTGCTGTATTGCTGTCCTCTCTATTCTTCTTTGCTATTTCCTATTCCTCTTATGCCTTCTTGGCTTCTGTCTTTCCTGCTAAGGCCAATCCCCATGAACTACAGAGCCCGGAGACAAGACAGATAACCAGGAGAGAGAAACACTTTCTGCTGGTCAAGGAGGATTGGATTAGGGATTATTTAGGCAAACTGAACACCCATTAATCTATGGACCTGGATGGGATGCACCCACAAATGCTGAGTGAACTGGTGGGGGTTATTGCTCAGCTGCTCTCCATCATCTTTGAGAGGCCATGGAGAGTGGGGGAGGTTCATGAGGACTGGAAGAAACCAATGCCACTCCAGTCTTCAAAAAGGGCAGCATCTTCAAGGAGGGAGGACCCAGGAAACTAGAAGCAGGTCAGCCTCACCTCCATCCCTGGAAAGGTGATGGAGCAGCTCATCCTAGAGACCATCTCTAGGTATGTCAAGGAAAAAAATGTCATCAGGTATAGGCAGCATGGATTCACCAAGAGAAAGTCATGTATGATGAACCTGATAGCCTTCTACGAGGAGGTGACTGGCTGGCTGGATGTTGGGAGAGCCGTGGGTGTTGTCTACCTTGACTTCAGCAAGGCTTTCGACACTGTCTCCCAGAATATCCTCATAGGAAAGCTCAGGAAGTGTGGACTGGATGAGAAGACAGTGAAGTGGATTGAGGACTGGCTGGATGGCAGAGCCTAGAGCCTTGTGGTAAATGGGGCTGAGTCTGGTTGGAGGCCTGTGGCCAGAGGTGTCCCGTAGGGGTCTGTACTGGGCCCAGTGCTGTTCAGCTTGTTCATCAATGAATTGGACGAGGCCACAGAGTACACCCTGAGCAAGTCTGCAGATGACACCAAACTGTGTGGAGTGCCTGACACTCCCAAGAGCTGTTCTGCCATTCAGAGAGACCTAGACAGGATGGAGAGTTGGGCAGAGAGAAATCTCATGAGGTTCAGCAAGGACAAGTGCAGGGTCCTACACCTGGGAAAGAATAACCCCAGGCACCAGTACAGATTAGGGGTTGACCTGCTGGAAAGCAGCTCTGTGGAGAGGGATTTGGGAGTCCTGGTTGACAACAGGTTAACCATGAAGCAGCAATGTGCCCTCATGGCCAAGAAGGCCAATGGGATCCTGGCTGCAGCAGGAGGATGTTGCCAGCAGGTGGAGGGAGGGGATCCTGCCCCTCTCCTCAGCTCTGGTGAGGCCGCACCTGGAGTATTGGGTGCAGCTCTGGGCTCCCCAGGACAAGAGGGATGTGGAGCTTCAAGAGAGAGTCCAGCACAGAGCAACAAAGATGATTAAAGGACTGGATCTTATGAGGAAAGACTAAGCAAGCTGGGCCTATTTAGCCTGGAGAAGACTGAGAGAATTTCTGATCAAAATGTACAAGTACCTGAGGGGTGAATGTAGGAAGCATGGGGCCAAACTCTTCTCCGTGGTGGGCAGTGACAGGACAAGGGGTAATGGGTGCAAATTGAAATATAGGAAGTTTAATTTCCCTATGAGGAAGAACTTCTTTCCCATGAGGGTGCCAGAGCCCTGGAACAGGCTGCCCAGAGAGATTGTGGATTCTCCTTCTCTGGAGATCTTCAAAACCTGCCTGGGTGTGACTCTGTGCCACGTGCTGTAGGTGTCCTGCTGAAGCAGAGGTCTTGGACTAGATGAACTCTAGAGATTCCTTTCAACCTTAACCACACTGTGATTCTGTGATTCTCTCCATAGCAAAAAAGATAAATTCTCTCAGGCAGTATATGCATTATTGATTTTTTTTTCTTGCCAATTCACAGAAGTCTTTATTTCTTCTTCCACAAAAAAAAAAAAAAAAAAAAAAGTTTTTGCTGCTGTTTGTCCTCATTCCTTCTCTGTTATCTGAGATTTGAGTCGGTTCATCAATCATCAGTTGAGGTACTGGCTTGGGAGTGGTCAGTACTTCTAACTACATGCTTTATTTTTCCCTAAGTGACCAGGACTGGCCAGTCAATGGGAGGTGGGAAGTGCTTTTGGGGGGAGCCCTTTGTCGAAATGAGAATAGCATGTTTCTGAGACTGGAACTCATATTTTGTTCACATACTTTTGGCTTTCATGCTGCTTTCAAAATGGCACTCCCAGGGTCATTCATTTCCCTGAAAGAAGCTGTACTGGTGAGAAATCTTTTCTCTGATTTGGTTCATGCAGTACTGCATACAGTTTCTGAGAGGAAAAGAAGAAAAGACAAACACCAGCTCCTCCTCTGGGAGTATTCACCTCCTCTGGTTTCTCCATTTCCATTCTGTGATGGATGGTTTGTACTGGCAGATGCTAAGTACAGCCTTGCCTCCCCCTTCGCCTTTGTCACTTCTGATCTCATCTGCAGGCGCTCTGATGAAGACTGTGGCTTTTATGGGGCAGAGGGAAGAGAGCTTTGCAGAGCATTCATAGTTAAATAACATACTATGAAAGACACTTCTATTCCATAATTTGCCCCAGTGTCTGGAAAAAGGTTTTTCACAGCTGATAATAGGTTGGTTTTAGTCTCATTTGTTTTAGCAGCTGGAAGCAAGGTGAGATCTCTGGTTTACTATCTGAGTTTTCACCTCATTCACAGCTCTGAGTGCTCATAAAACGCAGATTCTCAACATAGTCTGATACCATGTTACGCTGTAGGCTAGGGAGGACTGGAAATCAAGTAGGAAGAACATTGTTGTAGTGGGAACTTTATGTATCATATTGGTAAATATTTGAATGTGTGATCTTTCTCTTCCTTGTAGCATTCTTCTGATAACAAGTTAACTATGCAGCAAGTAGGCTTTTTGAGCAGCGATTTTTATCACAGATAAAACAGCAGCAAAAAAAAAAGTCTTCAGCCCAAGTATTCCTAGAACATGGCAATAAGAACAGTGTTGCAGGGCATTTTTTATTTCTTTTGAAGCGTTTGGTGTTTCTGTTCAAAAGGCATCTGATCATGCCTGGAAACTCCACATGCAGAAAGAAGCCACATACAGCCTTTCCTTTCCTTTTTCTCTCTGCAGAGATCTCAGCCACCTCCCCAGAGTTCCTGGGACATCTTTGCACAGTTTGGGGGTTTTGAGGCCTATTGTCAAAGCACAGACTGGAGCTGAGCTTCCTGACTTGCTTCCCACCTCTGTGAGGAGCCCCACTTCTGCTTTACCCTCCTTACCAAGGCAAACTGGGATGGGCTGGGGTTGGCTGGCAGCCACTTTCTCCAGACTGCTGTGACTAGTGTGCCTCAGATCAGGACAGATTTGTAAGTGAAGTAACAGAAGAGATGCAAAAGCAACAAGGGAGACATTGCAAAAGAAGGGAAAGGGGCTTGTTGAGTACTTATCTTTTGTCCATCTGTCTCTCCCAGGTACTTGCATGTTTATTCCTAGAAGGGCTGAATGTTCCCAGTCTGTCAGATATTTACTCTTACTAGATTCCCCTCTGTGTAGGGTAAAGAGAACTGTGTAGTTCTCAAGCCTGAGGGCAGGAGAAGCCTGATGCTCCAGTGAAAATGCAGAGGAAAAGGTCACAGCTGAGACAGGCGCTCCATTCACTCTTTCTGTCTATATCCATATATCATGATTAAAAGGTGCATTTATTGCCCCTACAAACAGGATAACTTAGACCAAGATCCCTTTGGGGGTAAATGATGGATAGAATCAAACTGAGTTTCCTGAAGCAAAGACTATGCTCCTGTATCTCAAGATCATTTAACCTGTCTTCCTCTTCTACATGACTATATTGCACTATATTTTCTTTCTTTTATAAAAAGTCTGAACACTGTTCATACTAAATCTCTGAATGCAGACCATCACTTACTTGAGAGTAGTGATGTTTTAGCTCTGCTAATCAATTCTACTCCTTCAGATACAACTTCCTGCCAAGGCAAATTGCATTTCCTATAATAACTCCAGCATCCCATAAGTTAATCTTGCAAAGTTGTTTTTACTCTTTGGCTTTCATCTCTTCTTATAACATGAAGTGGGATCAAATGTCATGAATATTTGGATGGCAGAAAACTTTGCTGTGACAGAGTGATCTCCTTGCCTCTGGAATCTGATGGTTTAGAACACTGAAGAAATCACTAGTAATAGTGACCAGGATAGAAAGGCTCTGCCTTGGATTCTTTTACATGTTGGCTTTTGGGGCTTTTTCCTGTTTAAAGGATGACAGGACAAGCCTTTTAACCTTTCTCTTGCAAACCACGTATAACAGAAACAATTCCCAGACTTCAGCCTTTAGGAACCAGCTTGGACGTGAGGTAATACTGGTCTATAGTCCAGGATGTGTGTGGTTTCACCATCTGTGATATCCCACAGGTATTTGCACCATGGGACAGGTGCAAGCAAACTGATATATTTAGCTAAGGAACAGATCTGTTTCTCACTGACTGTAGCAGTGAAGAGATGCACATTAGTGGAGGAAGCAGTGGGTAGGTGGCTCTGTGTAATGCTGGAAAAATGCTGGGCTAATAGTGCAGCCACCTGTGGCTTGCAGATGGCAATCTCTGCTGCAGCTGTGATGCCCACCAAAGTCCACACAAAAGTCACTGCAGCCTTCGGGGAGGAGAGGATAGGGACAGCTGGAGTCACTCTCACTTCTGGATTAAATATTACTTGTCACTCTCCTCATAAACTGACTCTAGCGGTCCATGTCATGCTTCAAGATGTGCAATGTTTTTGCAGCTGTAACGATGAAGAGCAAAGTTGCAGTTAAAATATTTAAATCATAACAAGCTACTGAAAGTAAATGCACAGCACTGATGTCACCTGGAATAGTCAGCACCATCTGTGATGTGGGATGTTTCAAGTCCTTTGCCTCTTCTCCTAGCTCATATGTTTATGTGAATGTGGAGATTTATTAGATTTGAGTTCAGAATTGAAGAAAGCCTGTATATATTTAGTTTGCGTGTTCTCCACAATAGACTTTTAAAGTCCTGGTAGTTTCTGTCTTCTGCCTCTGGCAATATGTAGTGTATTTGGAGGAAAAGACAATGTCATCTATAGCGACATAATTACTGGAGCTGGCTGGTTTAGAACTTACAGGCATTTTGTATTATTTGATTTAGAAATTGGATTTGATTTAGTTTCTCCTGAATTCAGCGGTGGAGTTTTTATCTTCCAGGGAAACAAAATTGGGCAATTAGGGCTTTATCTGAAGGATGCTTAAAATGTGCACTTGCCCTCTTAGTCTCATACGCTGCTCTAAATCCTTCATTGCAGTATAGTGCTTGTTGCTCATTTTGCAGCAGGACATAAACAATCATCAGAGCTTTTCACTTGGATCCTGGGAATATGAGTAGCAGGGCAGTCCTTGGAGGGATGGGACATACAGCAGGTTTAGCACTTTTCTCCCCATGCAGGAGAAATATTTGGATGGTGTGAAAGTGCAGATCAGAGTTTTTCCCCTTGGCCATTTGCACAGGGCACCTCTAGGAAATGGTTGCTATGTCCATGTTGTTCTTGATGATCCTACAATTATGAGATGGCAGAAGAAGGGTCATGCACCAAAATGGTCAGAATTGTAGGCCAGATCCCATGCTGTATAAGGAGGGGCAAGGGATCTGGCTTCGTTCAACCTGGAGAAGAGAAGGCTTTGAAGGCAGCAGCCTTGCACAGGGAGACTATTGAAAAGATCAAGTCGGGTTTTACACAACAGGGCATGGCAGTAGATTGAGAGACAACAGCTGAAACAAGAGGGGCACAGAGCTGTTATAAACAAAAGCTTTATCCCCACAAGGACAGTCAAGGAGTAGAACAAGTTGCTCAGGAAAGCTGTGCAATCTCTGATCTGGAGGTTTTCAAGACCAACTGGATAAAGCCCTGAGCAAACTGGTCTGATCACAAAGCTGACCTTATTCTCAGCTGCAGTTTGGATTAGGGACCTCCTAAATTCCCCTCCACTCTGAAGTATAACCATGTCTTTCTGTGTGCATTCCCCTGGCACATTTTTGCATTAAGCAGCTCAGCTTTGAGGTAGAACCTCTTGCAGGTCTCAGTACCAGGATCAGAGAAATGAGAAGTCATGGTGGAGCCATGGTGGCTTCCTGTTTTTCATGAGCACAGTTTACATAGCCAGGAGAATGTAGGTGTCTGATGGGTCCCTATCAGACCTGTTCTCATGAATCCTCTAGCATCTATGTAATCTGTGCTACCATACCCAGCCATAGCACAGATTACATAGATACTAGTCCTGAGGATTTATGAGAACACAAGAGGGGAAGGGTGTTCTGGAGTTACTGCTAACCTCCATTATTTAAGGCAGTCATGACATATCTGCCCCTGTTAGAAACACAGCAGCCTATCTTAAAATCAATTAATGTTTTATTCCTGTTACTCTCATTGCAAGACTCTTCAGGAACCTCTATTTTCCATTTTTTAGAAAACATCTAATTTCAATCTTAAATTTATTCATGACCTCTTCATACCCTTTTGTTCTGCTGCTAGCTTTTCCCTGTGGTTTAAATAGCTCTTCTAGAACTTACTGCCTGAATATATTTATCAAGACCAATCCTATCCATCTCAGCTTTTGTCTGGAAAGTTAAACAAACCAAACTCTCTCAGTCTTCTCTCACTAGACAGGCTTCGCACTGCCCTCATCATCCTGCACTATTTCAGGCTGAGTTAATCTGACTCGAGAATGAATTGTTGGAGCAGTACATATTACTCCAAATGAGATCTTTCTAACGTCTGTACAATACTCTTAATATTTGCACTTTTCCATCAGAAATTCTTAACCTAATGCATCCTTTGAATGCTTTTGCTCTTTTTTTTTTTTTTTTTTTTTTTGTGGGAACCAGAATTTCCCACAAAACTGCTTTTACAATAACCTGTAGCTCATCTTTATTTTATCTTCCTATACAAGATTTTTCTATTTTGTATCATAATTTAATGTATTAATCTAATTTTCTAGGTTGTCCAGTTGTATTTTGTACTGACAAGATGCCTCCTCTTTGTTTTGTCAAAGTCTTCTCATCCCTCATGCATATACATAGTGGTACAGGTCTAAAATCCATTCCTGAAAAACTCCACTTCTGCAGAACCTGCTTTCCTTCAGCCTCATAGTTCTTTTCAGTACAACTTCCATTTCTGATTTACCTAGGTCCTTACCTGCAAAGGATGGCTTCCTCTGCTAATCTCTGTGTTCCGAAGTTTAATAAGCATTTTTCTATACTATGCTTTATTAAGTGCTTTATTGAAGTCCAGATGGATGAGAGAAACTGCAGTTTCTCTGCCTAAAAGATCAGTTATTGGAAATCTTGCATTTGGCTGGCACAGCATGTCCTTCATCACACTTCTCTGAAATCCTGATGCTGCTGGAGTCAAGCCCAGCTGCTGCTAAATCATTCAGCATAACAACACAAAGCTGGAAGCCAGGAATGAAAATTCCTGTGACCATTAAAACTGCAGGAGAGAATTCACCTGGTACCTTGTACTTACCAAACCTGGATTATGTCCAAGAGGGCTGACACCCTCTGTCTTCCTGAAAAGCACCTTATCATCAACAAGCAGTCAAGGCCTCTCAGTTTTGCATCTGCTCCTTTCACAGGCAACTCGAAGGTGCAGCACAGGCAGCACATTGGCTGATGGACGTTGATTTGACATTGACTGATGGATAACTTCTGCCTTTTTCTGCTCGTCAAGCTTGTTAAATGGCACTTCTGTTTAATGACAAGAATAGCAGATCACAGGCAGGTGATTCATGTGCAGGAGAAACCTTTGTTGCCAACTTTTCCTCCCGAGACTCCTTTCCATAGGTCACCAGATGTGTAATTTATAAGTTGCTATTATTTTTTGGATTGCAAGCAATCCCTGCCTAGTGCTTCCCAGGGACAGAATGAGGTACTATTAAAACATCACAGTTGCAGGAAAATAATGATCCAGGGCTGACGATAATGGATTTTTGTGCTCCATCATTTTTTAAAAGAAAGAAAGAGAGAGAGAAAAAAAGCCCCATTTCTTGCAAAGGTAGTGACTTTTGTGTGGTCCTTGCTCTTCCTGTACTTTCACACTGTGTCTGTGCTAAGTGGTGATAAAGCATGCTTTGGTGATCAGGGTTGGTGGAAAAAATAGTCAATTATAAAAAGTAGCAGTTCCAGTGCCTGAAAGGGAAAAGCATCACTTAATCCTTAGCTAATATACAAATTGACATGATAATGTTGTGCTTATCTAAGATTGATTATTAAGGTTCTGTTAGGATCATGATCAGAGATTTCTGAGAATTGTTAGTGAAGTGTTACAGAACTGTTTGGTTGTAGTGACTTCCCTGGCAATTGATATGCTTTTTGACTAAATGTTTTCCTCACCTGTTAAAAATAACTGTAAGTAGGTTGGATTCTCTCTTTAATGGAAAATATCACTGGAGTTATCCAGAAATGCTTCCAATTTGAGTCTATGAGTATATCCTTAATTCTGATTTACAAATTGGTCCAATTTTTAACAAAAAATACCATCAAGATAATAAATAGACTTTTCTCTTTTTGTTGTTATTGTAGGAAAAAGAACTTCTTTATTGGATTTCAGCCAAATAGTTGTTTTGATAAAAACCTGTAAAATGTAAATGAAAATGGAAACGTTTTCTTAAGAAATTTATTTTCAAGTAAAAAGTGACAACATTCCAACTAGTTCAACAATAACAACTCTGAACCAACTTCTGTTCCCTAAAACAACTGTCAGGTATGAGTTTGCTGAAGGCATAGGATAAAGTAGAAGAGGGCTGGGCAGAGGCCCTTCCCTTTGGCTTTCTCCGGATGTTGTGTGTGTCCAACCTGTGTGGGTGCTGCGTTGTGTGGGGTGGCCATGCCCCTAGGGCTGCAGGACTGCAGTGATGCAGGGACTGGGTTCTGCCATGCCCAGAGCATCCTCAGCTCCTCCCGTAACTTGGGCTTGGTGGAGACGCTGGACTGCCCCTCTCTGGAGACGAGGCTGTGCTGATAGGGAGAAGAGGTACTGGACTACACAGTCCTCCAAAGCAGTCTCAGACCAACCAGGATCCTGTTGATTCAGGACTTATTTACAGTGATCACATCATTGTAGCTACAGCTGTGGGACAGCTGGGACATTGTGGGACATTGTGGGCTGGGCACCTATTGTAAAAGTAATAGAATGGAACACTGAGATACTTTAAAATATGTTGGTTTTTGTTTTATTTTGATTTTCAGGAGCCGCTCTTAACTAGAGTTTAATGAGGTCCCAACAGCAGACCCAAAGAGGAGTAAAACACTTACACAACCCACTATGCCAATTAGTTTGGAAAAGGTGACAGTGGGGCACTTTTTAAAAGATTTTCATGAAAAAAAAGGTAAGTTTCCTTCCAAATTCTGAAATCTGGTAGTCAAATTGTACAATGGGATTTTTTTTTTCTGAAATTGTAGACTCCATATAAACTTTGGTGTCCTCTTTGTTTTCTAGCAGGATAATGAGTTTGGGACTTGTTATTGTCAAAATAGTGGTCTAGGTGGACAGGTATCAAAATGTTTCTACGTTTGCAGGGGCAGAAGAAATTCTTACTAAGGAGTTTCTCTTGCATGTAGCTAAACTGTGTTACAGAACTGTGATGTTGCTGTTTAATTCTTAGCCTACCATTAATAATAAAAAATTAAGAAAAATAAGAGTTCTGTTTTCTTATTTTTAAGGAGAAAACAATTCTATTATTAGAAAAGTAATTTCATAAGCATGGTTTATATTTTATAGGAATCTGTTTAAAAACTGAAGCAAAAAATCCAGCAAAGGTGCATAATGACTCTTTAAATGTCACCTGTATAAATATTTAGATGCGTATACAAGAACATGAATGTGTTTGTGCTAAAGAAAGAAGAAAAAAAAAGAGAATATTTTCCCAACATCAAGACCTTTGAGTTATGTGCAAGTGATTTGCACACAATGTCCATTAGGAGGTTGGAGCCCACTAGGTGCATCTTAGAGCACAGCGTCCAATTTAGTTTCATTAGGAATCCTGTTTGCATGCTCTGTAACAGAGCAGTGTTGTCAACAAAGGCACAGTAAATAGGGAATGATCTGGCAATTCAATGCGAGAAAGAGCTTCAGACTTAAATTAAAATGTTTGTGTAGATTCACCCTTTGATGTATGGATGTTCTGGGTTCAAGCAAGCCCCATTGAAATTTATGCCGCGGCCCTCTTAGACTGGAGCATCACAAAATCAGGAGCTGTCCTTTGGTATGCCAGATGTGAGGTCATTTAATTGCTTCTCATCCAGCAAACATGATGGCTCCAAATTCTGTTACTATAAGTTATAATATACTTTATGATTATTAAAACCATTGCAATCACTCAGATAAAATGTAGACGGAAACATCCCATCTAATTGGGCTCATAATCTTGTTTACAATAAGACAGAAAATAAAAATTTGTAAATGAGTAATTTGTGAGCATTTTACTAATGAAGCCTGATTTTGAAACAGATTTGTGTCACTCACTTGGATGATTCTGCAACTGAATCACACCTTTTTTTTTTTTTTTTTTTTTTTTTTTTATATAAACTTAAATCTGTGTGGATTTTCCTATTTGTCCCTAATTACCATCTTTCCTAGGACTGTTGTGTTATGGATGCACAGTTGATTGCATTTGATCATAGAAATCAGCTGAGGGCCTCAAGGGCTGTTGGGATGAATGTGTGACTATTCCACCTGTCTCTCTTTTAAATCTTTTAGGAAGATAATTACCTGTGAGGATAATTACCCCCAGCTCTCCCAAGCATGGCTGAATTCCTAAAGCTTCCATGCTGCAGAAGTAGCTAAACACAGTGATTCTCATTCTCCTTTTGGTTTTGCTGGCTTTGCTTTATAATTAAACTATGGTTTTCACCCTCATTCATTTACTTTGGACTTGGACTGGTATGCCTTCAACATCAAGCCTATTGATCTAATTGACTGATATGGAGGGGCTTCACTTACTTGCATAAGTGGATGGTTGTCTCACCACTGATTTTAATGTCAGCCGGAGCAGCATATAAGAGTGTTTGCCAAGTGAAAATTGAGTAGGCCTGAAGGATTTCTTCCTTAGATTATGGTGAAGCCAGTTGATTAAGTACTCTTAGCTGTTCATTAAAGAGAAATAACTCCCTCCAAAGAATAGTTTGAATTCAAGTATTGGAAATAGTATACAGAGTTTTGAAAACTCTGATTATATTATAATTTCAAAACATAAAACCTGATTTGAATAAATCAAAGACTATATTAGATTTTTGTTATTATCCAGCAATACATTTGTAGGCTTTAATACATCTTGGAAGTGTTTCTGAAACAAAATAGCTTGTGTTCACTTGCTTTTCCTGGTAAAATCTTTATGCATATGTATACATTATTTTAAAAATTAATTTTCCCTATTGTATGCAGGCAAGGCTTTCAAATGAAAATACGAGTGAAGCAAAATAGAATATAGGTAAAATGTGTTGGAACTATAGTTGTTTAACTCCAGCTAGCTGATAAGATGGGTAGTTAAGTAAAAGTGGAGAGAGAAACTAATTCAATCTCTTTTAAAAAGCAAAAGCAGTTGTTTTCTTATTTACTCAGTACAGATCATAAAATCATTTCCGGTGCAGAGGGGTAGTTCAAGACCTTTGTACCATGAGAGAGAATCTGCTTTTTGCCAGAACGGCAGCAGTAAGACTTAAGGAGCAAGTAGCCTTTAGTAGCCATTTGTACTTCCTTACACTCTGCCATCAAGACAATAAATGTCCACACCATATGTTTTTGGAGCAGCTGGAGTTCATAACTCTGTTGTGTGTTGGGTTCTCCCTGTAGAAAGGCAATTTCACAACTCTTCTGACTAAAGTCTTTGGTCAACGTCCATCTTCCCTGGAAAATTGCATTTCCTTGACCTCACTTTTCCTGAAAAAAAAGGAAAATTCTGCCTGGTACTGACAGCCTTACTCACATAAACTGAAGTCACTGTTAAAATTTCAGATTCCTAGTTCAGCAAACAGCTGGGGCAAACTGATGACTACTCATCTATCAGCCTTTTATCTCACTGTATCAAATGCATCTAGAGACCTAGAAATCAGCAAAGTGAGGCTAAAGTTTCCTCATACTTTTGCAGAATAAAGGCCTGAAGGTTGAAGTCTAGCTGGCCCTGTAGGCAACTCTTTTACAACCTGGGATTTGCAGCAGATGATAACTATGAGGAAGGGCATAAGGCAAATCTGTCAGGCTGCTGCAATGGAAACAAGCTTCAAGGGACACTAAAGCTATGCTCCAGTGGAGAAGTGGCCTAGTACTATTCACAGTCTCCATTTCTTTGGGACTATGAAATTCCTGCTGTGCCTCTAAGAGGTTTTTAGTCATGCATTCTGAACACAGACGTGTCATGGTTTTGGTTACCCTGGATGTGCCTCCCTCTCCATGCTGAAGGCACAAATTTTGCAGATGTTGAGCACAGATCTGCAGCCAAATGGAGCATGTGGAGGCAAAGCATTGTATAGGAAGGAGGGATTATAAGAGATTCCTTTCGGAGAAAGGTACAGGAAAATTAAGGAAAGCAGGAGCAAGTCTCTGGGTTTCTGTGAACTGTCTGTTACTAGTTTTTAACAAAACAGTGCCCAGATCTTTTCTGGAACCTGTTGCTGCTTCTAGGACACAAGCGATGTCTCTGCCAGCACTGAGGCATCTGCTATCTGGCAGCAGATCCTGGCTCTGTGTTCCAGTGGCAGCTGTACCCATGGTTTCACTGCAGGGTGACCTTTTAGGGACTATTGTAGTCTTCTCTGACTGGGGAAATTCCCTGATTCAAGACATCTTTGGCAGATCTGATCATTTTTTGTAGTTACTAGTAATTACAATGGAAGTAGAATACAGCAAAATCAAGAATAATGGTAGTAACATTAGCAGTGATCAGTCCTGGATTTTCTCTTCTCTTTCTTGTGGTGTACCAGACTTCTGCAATGATGATCATGTTTAGGGTTATATCAAGTGCAGGCCCCCTGTATGGCGAATAAAGTATGGCAATAAAGTATGGCAAATAAATCTCTTCTGATTGTTTTTCTCTCTCCTTTCAGGGATTCCAACCAAGATCACCGTTTTATCACAAACATACAAACATCTGACTGATGCCAAAGATTTAGTGGGCAGGAAAAGGGCTTCAGTTCTGCTATGATCATTTTTAAATTTGTGTTTTAATAAATGTGATTTTTTAAAAAAATTAATTTTATGGATTTCCTATTCACCTTTCACAGATGTATTTCACCTTATGTTTTTTTACCTAACTTCACAACCCTCTAAGCTAAATTAATTGCTCTGGTGGAATCTATGTTAAAGTCCTGCCAACAAAGTTGCATGGGGATGTAAAACTCACACAAAAGGATGTGGAGGAAAAGACTTTTGATGGAGTAAATTCTTGTCCCTTCTCTTCCATGGGATTCTTTTGGCTTAAAGCTATGGTACTCCAAAAAGCTGCCTTCTTGCAGTTAATCACTTCCTTGCCATTTTATGGCATTTCCAGATGGATGTTTGCCTTTGAACATGGTTTGCAGATATTGCACAGTTTCAAAGCTCTGCAGCTAGAGGGGAGGAATCATAAGCAGTTGCCTTGGGTGCATTTTCAGCGGGAAACCAGGGCCGGTGAGAAAGACTTTGTTCTTTTTCCAGCAGCATCTTCAAAAATGGCAGCAAGCTCTGACCAGCGAGATGTAAAGAATCACAGAATGCCTAAGGTTGGAAGGGACCTCTAGAGGTCATCTAGTCCAACCCCCCTGCACACGCAGGGCCAC
>JAWLRI010000873.1:278752-304071 GCA_034781795.1 Crypturellus tataupa
ATCCTCCTCACTGCCTCCCTTGAGGTACTTATACACACTAATTAGATCCCCTCTCAGCCTTCTCTTCTCCAGGCTGAGGGGGAGAAGCTCATCTACAGGAGGTGTTTAAAGGTGGGGAGTGCAGATCTGGCAGAGGTAAAATGGCAACTGAACAGCCAAGATTTTGGGCACACTTGGTGAGATCTGGATTGTGGTGAATTGTGTTGGACAGAAGCACTAGCTGATGATATCTGATTCAAGTGTGCACATCTACAAGCAGGGTGGTTAGGGTGATTGGGAGGAGTTCAGATTTTATGGCAATAGTGTAATTTTCAAGCAGACTGCGAAGACTCTAAAGTGCCTTCACTGATTGTCCATAGTAGCAGGTTCCTGCATCTTTTCCAGGCCAGGACCATTGCTGGTGGCATCCTTATTCCAAAGATATAGAAGAGAATGGAGGGGGTTTGTATACGTGTATTTAACCTTCAAACTGTCACTTACTGAGGCTAAACAAGAAGTATTTCATGAAATCTATTAAATAAATAATAGATATAGCAAATAATTATTTATTCTTGAATCTTCCTATTCCTTCATTAGGAAATACCCCAGTATTTCTTGCTTTCACCACAGAGAATCACAGAATCATTATGGATGGAAAAAATCTTCAGAATCTTCGAGTCCAAATCTAAACCCATCCTCACCCTGCCTGCTAAACCATGCTCCTAAGTGCCTCATCTGCACATTTCTTGAACAGTGCTAGGGACAATGACTCCACCACTTCCCTGTAGAAATTTTTCTTTATATCTATTTTAATATATCTAATATCTATTTATTTATTTATATCTATTTATTTATCTATTTAATATCTATTTTAATACCTATCTTAATGTCTATTTTCTTAATGTCTTATCGGTAGTTATTTTGGAGAACAGATTGACTCTCATCACATAGTTCATGTTTCATCTCCTCTCAGCTGTGGGCTCTCCTTCCTCCTGGAAAGCTGCTTGGTGCTTCTTGCTCTGTGCTCCTAAGGTTTGCAGCTCCTGGAGAGAGGTAGTGTGGTGACTGACACAAAGTGCCTGCCCACTTGCTTTTGAATATTTGTAAAATACAATTTGTATTTTAACTAAATACCTTGCAATGCTTTTTATTTTTTATCTTCCCATCTAGCTGGTTGAGTGAACATTCCTGAATCCTAAAAAGCAATATTTATTATATAGTTTAATGGATCCATTGTAACTTTCCTAATATTATTATGTATTGCTGCTAATGAACTACTATTCAACTTCTACTACTACTACAACTTCAACTACTACTACTACTCTTCACTTCTCCTCTCCATAGTATGCAATAAAGAGTTGTAAGAAAAACAAAAAAGACAAATCAATGGAGTTAGATATATTGCTTGATCTTTTTGCCTGAGGCCTCCATCCACTACTTGACCTTAGAAAGTTAAAAAAAGTCTGGTCTGCAGGTTCCTTGCTTTTTGAACAAATAAAGTTTTGATATATTCAGCACAGAGTTATGATAAATCTCCTCAATACATGAAATAATTTCCATGCAAGACAGAATCAGAAGCCCTGACTAAATGCCATTTTAAAGTAATTATCAACCATGAAGTATTCACACATACACATACTCACACACACACACAAACACACTGGAAAAGTAGCTCATTACATTAAGAAATGAATTACTATTTCTAATTACTTCTAGTAGTTAATTACTTCTAATTATTACACTGAGTAATAAATTGCTACTTCTAATTATGCTGTGGGTACAGTCAAAGTAGTTAGGAATGCAATTTGCATGGTTGTTTACATCACAAGCATGTTTAAGTAATTGTGCTCCCTTAATTATATGGAATGGTTGATGTTAAATAGCATAACACGTTTTGCAGCTTTATCTGCAGTGTCATTTGTTTACCATTCGTGGCAGTTGGGTTTCAGCGGACTGGGGGATAGCGGCTGTGTGTCTCTGGGGAATGTTTATTTTTATTTGAAGCCTACAAGCATTGCAGAATGTCTGGGTTTTTTCTGACAGGCACTTCTGGGAACGTGAACTGTGTTGTTAAACTTGCATTACAGTTGAAGCCTGCACAAATCTGAACCACCTAGAGAATGACCAAAGGGCATTGTCCTTAATCAAACTGCTTGATTAAAAAATTTGATTGAAAGTCTGGTTTCCCTTGCTCTAGATTCTCTGCCATCAGATGTTGGGAGGAGAGGTCTATCCTCTTTCCCTTGCCCCTTGGTAGAGAGCAGATGCTCTTCCCTCGGCAAAATTATTTCCTCTGGATTCATATAAACATCTGCAATGACCTATTTAATTTCTGACCAAATATGTCCACATTAGGATCCTATTGAGGATAAGACCGCTGTCAGGAATCCCCAGTGAAGGCCATATTAAATTTTCAGATAATCTCTGTGGGCTTGGTGCATCTCTAAGCTCTCCTTTACCTTTCAAACTTCTGTGTTACACTTCGCAATTTAGGGTCAATCTTAACTCCTTCTACAAACAGGGAGGAAAGCCATGCAGCAGAGGAATCTGATTATCTACTTGAAAGAAAATTGCCTGTTTCCTCTCCAAAGATATGATAGTGTAGTCATGTTCTTCCTCAGGTCTTAATTTCTCTATATGCTTTCATGGTAGCTTAGAGGTAATTAGGAGTTGAAGGACTTAGCCTTCTCCCATGGCTTGCAGTGGCTTTTCTCCATTTTTCCCCTTTCTTGCCTCTATTTATAATACACAACAATTTTAGAATTGGTTGCAGGCAAATAACTGTGTCCAGCAGGGGTGGACAGCCTTCCATCAAGCAAGAACAGAGGAGGCAGGAGCAGATGACCTACAGAGACTCAAAAAAAATATTGCTTATCATTTACCTGTCCTCAAAGAGGAAAGAATACAGGAAATTTTGCACATGCAAAACATATATTTTTAAGTATAGTTTTTCAACATTTTAGGTGAGGCATCTGAGGGATTTAAAGTTAAAAAAACTTGAAAGTTCACTCACCACCTCCTCACACAGTGGGTATGGAAGAGCAGGTTTTGCTAGCTGAGAAATATCTATGCTTTGGTAAGGCAGACCCCAGGATGGCACAATCAGTTTGTTGTTCTGGGTGGATTCTATTTCAGTTTAACAAAATGATTTTTTTTTTTTTTCTGTAAGGGAAACAGTGTGACTTCTTTGTTGAGAAGGGAACTCTAAAGGAGAAATCTGCGGTCAAAATAGGAATTTCTGGAAAATGGACTATAGACCCCAAACTTTGTGTGATGATACAGAGGAAAGTGATAGGACTGACACTGTCAGACACAGTCTTTAATAACTGTGGAGACAAAATTAAAGCCTTCATCTTATAGGCCACATATCATCAATCACGGGCCATCAAAATCAAGAAGTTTGACTTTCTTGTCTTGTCAGTCTTGAGAGGAAATATTTCTGGTTCACCTAGTGAGAGTTCAGCCCTTGATTTTTTATTAGCAAATTGAATCTTCTTAGGGCCAAATCCTGCAAATGCTGCCAGAGCGCGTGCAGAATTGGGCTCTGCGTGGGCCCTATGCTCACCACGTAGCATTTTAAGGAAGCTGTAATGGAGAAAGAACTGAAATGATGTTAACAATCTCCCTTGCTAAATTACTGTTTTGTTCTGTCTATTATACCCCGTGGAACTCAAATTCTAATCAAGGTATTTGATTCCGTTACTCAGGAAGTCGGGGTAGAGAGTAAAGTAGGTGGTTATAAGATTGCGACTATTGTGCTCCCAAGTGGGGAATGGAGAGCTTTAATTCTGCTAATTATCATAACTAATTAGCTGCATTCAGAAGTGAAAAATCAGAAGGGTTAGATCACCGCCTCCAACTGTTAATAATGGGTTATTGAATTGCAGTACACGAGACCAGAGGGACTGCTATTATACCAATGATGAGCCTGGGATATGTTCCCAACACCATAAAATAATTCAGACCTGTATTTTCAGAGATTGTTTATCCTCAGGAAAAAAGTATGTGTGTTCCTGGAGTGAAACGAGGTGAAGGTCAACATCATGGACTCAGCCTTCAAGCTTGGACCCCAGCAATTAGTATAGATGCCCATGTTCACAGAGAAGGCTCCCCTGCCCCTCCTGGAAGTGAGTGCTGTTGGGTCCAGGGAATCTGGATAACCCCTGCGTCTGGCCTTGTATTTGGGCTCACAGTTGAAGTGAGGGCACATTTCCATTGAGCTGTGCTCTAAGCTAGTGATGGGCTGGATGCAATCTAATTGCCTTGGTGTAAGGCTGTGCCTGAGTTAATTGGCCAGTCTGATTAGCCTGGCTGGACTGTTTGTGGCACTGTGTAATGCCAAATTCTTAAAGCCAGTTTAAGTATTGAATATTGCAGCCTGGCAAGCAACGGATACCTAAAAAAAAGAATTCAGGAGGCACAAAAGTCAGGAGGGCACAGCCTCACCTAACTGCTTCGCAAAATCTGAAATGGGAGAGCGGTTGGCAGGTTGTGTTTATAAATAAAAACTGGAGTATTTGGAATCAAGTAGCGATCTGAGGCAAGACAATCCTGATTTGGCCTGGATAATTTCAATAGGGCTTTCCCTGAAATGAACTAAGATAGTAGCACAGCTGTGAACATTCATCTGGCTAATGCAGGACAAATTCCAGCTCAAGGAAAAAGCTTTTTAATGAAATCCATATAACACTGCTGGAACTGATGGTGCAAGAAATATGAGGATGGGAACTACTGATGGGTAAATCCAGTGTTTGTCAGAGATGTTGACAAGATCTATAGATTTCTATCACTGTTATTTTATAGATCTCAAATGGGTCCTGTTAAAAATATTGGAAATGTTACAATTCAGGTGGTGTAGCTCAGTAAACTGCATACCAGTCTTTCTACCTTCCACTCTCACAGGGATGCAGTCAGGAGTCACTGGGTACTTCAGTGGGGGCATGCAGGGATGGGCAATGCATTGCAACACTCCAAAAACATTTGTGGTTGTATTTGGACTTTGTTCTGATTTTGTATTATTCATCTGGAAGCAGGTAGAACAGAGTTTTGTACAAAAGTTATTTTTAGAAACCAAATATATCCTTTTTTTTTTTTTCTTGTTTCATACTGCAATATTTGTCCAATGTTGATCAGTTTATAGTGAATCACTCAAATCTAAATATCTCCGTTATGAAAAAAAAAGCAGTGGACATAGGTGTGATCTCTGGAACATTAGCAAAATTGAGAAGTCATTGTAATTAAGTTAGTGGTGTTTCATAAGGTATTATATCTACCTGAGAACATAATGAGGGATACTCACATATAGCACTCAGGCTTGCACATAATATTCAGAGACCAAAATCTCTTGCACAGATCTCTCACTGCCTTCTTCTTGAAATAATTCTGAAGGAATTTCTCACTGATTGATGTTATTGTAAGCCTTTGATGTTAAGATCTATCCCAATTTCTCCCTCTAACATTCTGGTCCTTACTCTGCAATTGTCTAGGATTAAATTATCGTGGTGCATAATTCCCAGCCTCATGCAATCCTGTGATAGGGGCGATATGTGCAATTACAGCTTTACAGGAGATGGCTGAGTTAGAAGTGCCAGCCAGGCCTATAATGTTATTTCCTTAATCTTGAGCAGCTGTTTTTGGAGATACAAGGCTAGAGAACTATCATGGTGAGCTTCAAACACAGTCCAGCACCCCGTGCCAGGAAAGCCCACGCTTGTCACTGCACAGCGATCAGATCGGTGCTTTGGGAACTGTTCAGACACTGCACTGGTAAGCACTGCGCACCCCACAGTTTCTCAATGGACCACAGCAGGTCCTCCAAATCATCTGAGCGAGCAACAAGATGCTCCAGGGTTGTTGAGCATCAGTGTGAGGTTTGAGATTCAGTGTGAGATTTGAGTCCTTTCCGCCACACCACCAGTCTGATGGCCCAAATCCAGGTCCAGAATGCCTGGCTGTGCTTAGAAACTGCTCTAAGGAGAACAAAAGTGATAAGGAGAAGGATTTTGGAATCCATGCTTGGGTTTGTGTTGTGGTTACCATTGAAATGGACCCGTTGCCACCACAGAAGTGTGGATCTCTGTCTCACTGAGCTGAGTTACCTTTTACTGTGCTTTTTTATTGAATAGCAGGTTAACGTGGCAACTTTCAGCTGTGTTTTTAAAAAACAGAGAGAAACACACAGGTATTGTTCTCATTCCAGCAACAAGAAAAAGAAAGTACAGAAAAGGACAAATTAGCAATGCCCACAGCAAATACCATAAGCAGGTGCATAACTTGTGTCCAGTGTCAAATATTTAAAGTTATTGGGATCTATACATTTGTTGAAATCTACAGAAATTCAGTGTATTTTTTGCATGGAGTCACTTGGCCATAAGTGACAAGGTAAGTACCTTGCATTTCTTCTCTTCAAACGCTTCCACTAGCCATTTCAAAGTAAAAAGGACAGAAATCAAAAAATAATCTAAAATATATAGCCTGATAATCATGTATGTCCTGTGATGGGTCTAAAGTCCCAGCCACACCACAGTATGCTTGCACAGGTGTTGGGTTTGCTGCAGAGGCTGTGAGTCATGGGCAGTACATTAATTCTGGCGCTTACAATGAGGTCTAAGTTCAAACGACCAGCGAAATTCACACTTGCCCCTTGGAGCTGCCAAGTCCTGAACCCCACACAGGGAAGGAGGCAAGTAATCAAAGGGATTCAGTTGGCCACCTCTTAGGTCATGTCAGGCTCTTCCTTTCATTGCCTGCAGGGTCTGATGAATTTTCATAACAGCTTCATCTTTAGGCATCAGAGCAGACAGGACAGCTACACCAGTGCTATCTATAACTGTAGTAATGTCCAACCTTGTGTGGATTGTTGCAAAAGGCTCATTTATAATGCACTTTTAGGAAATGTTTATTCATTTATCCCATGTGTACAATGAATCACAAGCTGGTTGTGGTGAAGATTTCTTTATTCTTGCACTTTGTGAAGAGTGTAAAAGAGGAACAGATTGGGTCCCGCAGGGGCCAGTTCCTCCTGTCTTTCTCTACCCTACCTGGCCACGTCAGGTCACAATATGTGATAAACAGTTAAATACAAGCATGAGTTAGAAAGAGAAACCAGGGAGGTGCCTTTGATAGGGAGGGGGGAGAAGTAGCAGTGAGAAAGTGTTAAACATGTGAGTATATCACTGCTAGAAGAGAGAAGAAAAAGCTGTTCCCTGCACAGGAAAGCAAAATCAGCCAGAGACTGGGAGGGAATTGGCAAAATTTCGCTTTGGCTGATGCTGTTTGTGCTAGTCCTAGGTAACCATCTGCTGAGCTGTCAGACCTGACTGGACTTTGTTGTTTGAGTTTTATATTTTTTGTTTTTCTCTTCTTTTAAAGTTAATTTACTAAAGGAAATAAAATAATCTTTCATCTTCTGAGAAAATAAAATCTGAAAGATGATTTAGGTGACACATGGGGAACATCCTTCCAGGAGGCCGGGCTGGCTGGTACAATCCCGGCTGCTGCACGACCCGTCGGCATTTCTGCCTCCCCATGACTCTCTGCCAAGCATAGAGTAAAGGACCCACTGACCAACTCGCTGTGCATATTCTCGTGTTTCCCCAGCTCCTGGCATGTTTTGGGTCTTCCTTTTAAAGCACTAGTAAGGCTGTGTATTGTTGCGAGTCACTGCATTTTTTAATAGTGCTTCTATCTTTCTGTTTGCTGTTTTGCAAGGATTTACTCATCCTTTTGAATTTAGTATGAACTTTCTCAAGGTTTGCCTTGGTTAATGTGAAAACACCACATCACAAGCATGGAAAGAGAGACTTAATGAGCCAGTTCTGAGCTAAAAAGCAGCATCTGACAAAAGTGACAAGGCAGAGCAGAAAGGCTGGCCTGGAAAAAATCTGCAAGCAGGTCAGATAATACAGGTAGAGCAGAGGTCTACCAGCGCTCAGAGAGGTGACGAAAATGCCAAGTCCCCAAAGAAGGAGAAGCATCAAATGTTGTCTCCTTTCAATCAAAGCGCATGATTTCTTTCCAAGCAATTGCTCTCTGGGTGCAGTTAACAAGGCTGAGATGCTTTTGTCATATTTACTAGCTGAATAGGTTCTTAAAGGATCTCTCTCAGCCACCACCCTGTTCCTGTTGTATTGCAACTGCTGTGGAGCTTCATTAACACTCGGGCATTAATCTCACATGCAGAAATAACAGGGCAAAATGGATGCCAGTTTTCTCCAGTGAGAAAAGAAAGAACGTAAGTTTCAATAACCTAATTTGAAAGTGCAGTCCCTGCTTGAGCTACTAATAGTGGTTCAAATGACTGAAACTGAACTAATTATTAAAACATAATTATTTTGCATTGTTAGCATACTATGTTTGTTTTTAACATTTCTCTTGGCTTTATGCATTTTAAATGGACTAGTGATAGCAAGGCATGACTTGTGATTAAGACATGGAGCTGATATTCTGAGAGTCTGGGTTCAGTTCCTGACTGTTTGATAAAATTCCTGTGTGACTTTTCTTGGTCTTATCATTTCTCTGAGCCTCAGTTCCTCCTCACTGGAATGGAGGTATTAATGCTGCTTTTGTCTGGCTGCTCTATTTAAACTAAAAGCCCTCTAGGTCATGGATTGTTTTTTAATGTGTTTATGTAGCTTTAGATAATGAGGACTTGATCTTGTTTGGACAGGAAAGTGCAATCTGATAGAACTTTGAGTTGATAATTATTTATTTATATCAATCCAGAGATTTTTGTTTTCTGCTGCTTTTTGTGTGATAGAGGAAAAGTTTTAAAATAATTATTTCCTATATTGATGTTATGGTGTGTAATACTCTGAAGTAAACAAAACACATATGAAAGAGTAAGACACTGCTTTTGAGTTCCCATCAGAAAATTCCTTAATAATCTTTGTGAGGAAATAGTGCCTTGGACTAAAAAGGAAAAAAAAAACAAAAACAAATTGTTTTCCCACTGCATTACCTATGTACATTAAGATTCAGAAAGGGAGGAAGGCAGCAGACAGCATCTCCCTTGAAGCCTATGATTGAAGCATACAACTATTTTGACACCGATTCTGCGTGCAATCGGACTGCCTGCATTTCAGGCTCTGCGAAGCACAGCTTGAGCACGCTGTGCACAACACACTGTTCAACCGGATGAATCACCGGAGATGCCTGAGGCATCAGTTGAAGCCTGGACTCAGGGAAGGAGCTTTCAGCATGTGTTTTGATGTCATGGAAATCAGCGCAGCGCATGCCTGAAGTTAGCATTGTGATTAAGCATCTTTCCTAAATAAAGGCAGTTGCCCAACCCTGGGCTTTATGCACTCTTAGTTTTCTTTTTGATAGAGCTACCAATGCTGCACTGTGCCAGACCTTGCAAAAATCTTTTCCCCATACCTGAATTAACAGCTGCAACCAATGCAGCCTCTGCATGTACTCCAGATAACGAAATGGAGCAGGAGCGCTTCTCTGAGCGCAGACCCCACAATTGCCCATATTGCTTAAAGGTCAGCATCCTCCAAAACATGGTTTTGACTTGTACCAACTGGTGTTTCCCAGACACTACCTCTGCATAGTTTGGGGAACAGCCTGTGTTGGGAGAATACCCCCAAAGAGAGCATGGACAAGGCTACAAGAGGTTTGGCTCTCAGTACTGCACACTCCTCCAGGACTACCCAAGCAGGGCTCTGGATCCTTTACACACTTCCATATGCTCTAACACTACAGTGGCATTTCTTCCACTGCAGAACATCCTTCAGGATATTTCAGACACTCTGGAAAAAAAATGTGCACAAAAGTTACAAAATCTTAGGGCTTTTTTTTAAGACGCATTAACTACACCTTGACACAGAACAATCCTTCACCATGTTTTCCATGGTACAGAAACAGTATAGAGTGTGCATTATCATTCTTGATGTGCTGCTCTTCAAACTACAGGATTCCCAACCTCCTGATTAATTTTTGTATCTTCTGCTTATTTTTAAATATCCGAGACAAAACCTAACTATTCTTGGATCTTTAAGAAACTTTAGTGATTTAACAAGGATGATGAATTAATGATATAGTAGTAATAGTAATTTGCATGTAATTTGATCTTAACCTAACCAGGAAGAAATATAGCCATGTTAAAGAAATACAGTTCTGTTCACTGCAAGAAATATAAAAAAAGTCTCTGTTACTCAAAATAACTCTGCTAATACCATCCTTGCTACTCCAATATGTTCTGAATTTGCAGAGCTACTTTTTCTTGCAAACCGGTTTGTTAGGTGCTGGAAAGAGGGTACCAATAAATGCTTCTCAGCACTTTTGAAGAAGAACTGCTCAAAAGGATATTGCAGATTGTGAGTACATGCCTCCAAGAGGTCCCTTTTCCTATTATCTCCATTAGCTGTCTGGGGTTGCTCCGTACCTGGCTCTCTGCATGCCCTTGTGCCAGGTCCCTGTAGTCCCATGTGGTAGGAGGACCCTGGAGGCTTAATTCTAGGCTGCCAAAGAGGGGCCAGATGCCAAAGAGTTTGGTGTTGGGAGTCACAAGTCCTTTACAGATTTCACACAATAGATTGAAGGACTGTGGTCCTGGATGGGCCCCTTGCACGTTTCTGCTGAGATGCCCTTTGGAACAAGGCCACTACCCTTCCTTGCACAGTTGTGCATCATTAAGCGTCATCTAAAACCATGGCATCTGGAATCCAGGCATTAGGCAGAAATCAGCAGAGGAAAAAAAAGTGTCTTGAATTTGAAAGTAAAAACAGTGGCAAATTTCAGTCTGTTCTGCTGCAGAGACAAATGAGTAGTTTAGACTTTATGATGCAGTGTCATCTGTATCTTAACAGCAGTAATGGAACAAGAGGGCTGATCTAATTTACCATTTTTATTGAAATGCTATATATTAATTCCATCTACCTCTACCTACAGCCTGAATATAGATGGCCTTGTTTTTAATGCAGTGTAATGGGTGCTCCAATACAACTTCTGATGAATAAAAATCTGCATGTTGGCTTGATCTATAAATAAAAGGCACAGTCCAACAGCAGAACCCAGAAACAGCTAATAATTCTGGAGAGTAAACAGTTGCTAAATGTTAACATAAAATTAAATGCTTTATGAGCCATAATACTTAGTGAAAAATCCAAGTCGCAAAATTCATATTCCACATCCAAGGCTTAAAGGACTTTTGTGGATGTGGAATTCTGGCCTGGCATAACTTAAAAGGGAAAAAATCATTTTAAAAAGGTTTGTTTGAGCTCCAGTTCTGGGGAACCTTTTGAATTTGGAGACATTAAGCATAGGGTTTCATAAAGTACATCGTCCTCAGAATCTAGCCCATTTTTTTTTCCAGAGAGTAAAATGGCATTTGTCAATGGACTGCCAGGAAGTGCAAGAGGGGCAATGCTGGACTGACAGGTGGCTGCACCTGGGAGGTCAAGCAAATAGGTGAACCTCTTTCTCCTGTGCCTCTTTTCATAACGTGCACCTTTCTGCAATCATTAGCACCATATTCAATGTAAGCTCTGCACCTGAGCTTTGCTTTGAGATAATTTGTGAAATGAATAGGAAGCCACAAAGGAAAAGGAAAGGAGAAAAAAAAAAAACCTAAACTCAGCTCATATTGTATTAGACCCTGATGGATACACTCCACCTTCAGTTCTGCTTTCCTCTGATGCAGTCTTATCTCACTAAGCTTGCAGCTCAAGCCGAGCAGAAGTGTCCTATTTTCCTACTGCACTCCTTTTTCTTTCTTTCTTTCTTTCTTTTTTTTTTTTTTTTTTTTGAGGAAAACTAAACTCTCTAATTAATGCCCACTTCAAAAACTAAGTTTCTTGAATTATACATTGGCCTAGAGGTACTGGGCAAGGTTGGCAGAGCCTCAGGTATTCTCTAACATTTGCTCACTTTTACTGTAAAGCAGCAGTGAATAGCTGTTTCATCCTCAAAAGATAAAGGAAGGAAATGGCAAAAGCTTTGCTAGATTCAGATTTGTGTTATATGTCTAAAGATTTAGAACACTGTGAATAATGCTGTTGGGACAGAAATAGAGATGGCTGCATTGCTCTGTTAAACGATACCAAGAGGGTGAGCAGATCCCACCTGGTGGGATTCCCTCCACTTCCAGCCTCAAAGGGTTGCAAGAAATCTTAAAGATATTCACCTGAGTTTGCTCATGAGACAAAGAGAAGATGAAGTACTAATTGTGAAGATCTTTGCTCCAATTTGCTTAAGTTTGCATATGAATGAAAATTAAAAAGAAATTATTGCAAACTGTTTCACAGCAAATGCCATTTTGTGACACTTATGTGCCCTTTAAAAATTAAATGATGATGGATGTCAGCTGGCTATCAGTCAGAGTGATAGGTCTGCATAAGAATCTGGATGTTTTTCCTGTGTCCATGAGTATTTCTGAAGGATAAATCTACTCTAAAATAGTTGTTTATTTTCCATCTATAACAAAGTGTTGATCAGAGCTTTTAGAAAGCAAGAGCTCTTTGACTTTATCTTTTAGTAAGCCAGAGAATGAGATAAAAATGAGTCACATCGTATTTGCATTTTTCTGTGCACCCTCCAATATGAATATTAAGTGGTTTTGCTAAAATTAAATTTTAGATGTGATAAAAGATTGTTGCTGTCCTTGTAGCAATGTTGTATGTTTATGGCAAAAATGTCTGAAGGTTGCCTGAACAGGGAGTTGCCTGAACAGGGAGTCAGAGTTACATGGATGGAGGGTATAAATATACGCAAAAGGCAGTAGCTGGAGATGAACTTCCTGGGAGCCACTCACAGCATTCATTCATCATTCCCACAAGAGTAGCTATGGAAGATGGAAGAGACAATGAATTATATGTGGAAGAAATATCTGTCTATCGAGTAGTCTTATTGACAAATAGGGAAATTGAGGCGTGGGTCTACAAGGAGGGTGAAAGCCATGTCCTGAAAAGCAATGCCCATATTTGCTTTCCATGTGCTGTCCCAAGCCCAGGAAAATGGGATAAAAGAACAAGCAGACTGAAGATAGATGTGAGGTACTGAAATCTCTAACCTTTGTTTCCTGGGGAAGAGATTCTTTGTGATCTGTGGAGTGGGAAGGTACCTCAGCAAACCAGAGGGGAATGAAGAAGCCAGGACTGGTGGCTGAGCTGAGGGAGAAGATGTGTTTCTCCCTTCCCTATGCTCTAGATACTCAGACACGATCCCTCTCTCGACTGATGAGCCAAAAGAACAGTTTTCCTGCCCCTGGGAAAAAAACAAGGGAGACTTAAACACCATGCTAACATACTGGAGAAATATGTAATATGCAGAGCTTTGGCCTATCTAATTTGAAGCTGGAAAACTCGTAGGAAGAAAGTAAGACCCTGTTAAAAAGCTCTAGTGAGACATCTACTCGCAGTTGTCTAAGCTTCCAGTATACCACTGAGGACCTAGTCAATACTGTCAGCAGAGCTTAGAATAATTCAGAGGGGTCATGGGGCAGAGGATGCTCATGGGAATTACATATGAGTCTCCTATCTCTAGTTGGCTTCCCTACTGCTGAAATAGAGGTGGTTGTGGCCCTGTCTTAAGACACCAGCTCTGATTTATCGTAAATGACAGTTATGCAATTGATCCAGGAGGAACAAAAAGAAGAATTTACTTGTTAAAGCATGTCGGTCAAGTTCTGGATAATTGCAAGAGTTACAAGTTCTGGATAATTGCAATCAAAGCAATGCCTATTTTTTTAATCACTCAATTTTATGCTACTGTCAGCAACTACTACTGCAATAGTTTAAGCAAGACTACAATAACATGTTTTAAAAAGGACTAAGTGATTGTTATAAAGCCTTATTTAAAGAACAATCAGAGAATAATTAGTTTAATTTAACATAAAATACAAAAAATCAGTCTTGCTGTTCAGTGAGTGAGGAAAAAATGTAGAAGAAGTTCTTGCATGTCACACTTCAGGGAGCAATCATATCAGTGCAGCAAACATTCTGACAGTAGATTTTACAGAGGCACAAAGACTTTTTTTTTGTTCCACAGATGATTATAAGAGGGGACATGTTGCCTCCAGGATCAGTAATTTTTATAAGGTAACATTTTGTTTGTAATGCTGCATAATGAATAAAACCTTGGCTTTAGCTTGATGCACATAAATGAAAAGATATAATTTTCTGGATCCATGAGATTAAATGATTATATGTGACAGTTCTCCACCTTTCACCTCATCTTATTTTCATTACTATTCTTCTGCATGATAACACACCAAATTGGGCTTCAGCAGTGGGTAAACTGCAATTCATTCTGACTAAAATATTCTCTTTCTTCCTTTTTTAGCTAAAAGACTCGCAGCTTCCCAGTCACCTCCTTTTATATCACTAGCCTGAACCAGATGAGATCTATTCTAAGTGACCAAGAGATAATTTTATTACTGAAGAGGTACCAAAGGCAGCCAACCAGAACTCCTACTGATCTCCCAGTGTGGTTAATCTTAAATGGCTGAGAGCATTTTCTCTAATAATGGGTTACTATGAACAGAAATGTGCTGTGAGACCATCTCCAAGGCGTGCCTTATGCTTTGTTTGTTCCCTTGTGTTACAAACTCCCTTTGGGTCAGGGCAACACACATTAAGCACAGAATTTGTAGCATTCCTTCAGGTTTCCCTCCCTATTCCTGACACGCTCCTTGTCTGGCAGAGTCTGCTTGGGTTGAATGGCAGGAGAAAGCTTAGGAGACCCATTGCCAGAGAATACATAGGTAGGAGGGGAAGTGTTACCAATACCAAGGCTCGGATCTCCAAAATATTTCGATTACCCCTTGCACACACACTCAGGGACTTTTAACACCATAGGGTAAAAATTCCTGTTTGGAAGATCCTGTATTTTGATGATTCTCCTGGGAGCTGCAGGTGTGAATCACTCCCCTAACATTTCATGTTGTAGGGAAAATTCAGCACACAGAAGGCAAATGGCATATCCTTGAGTTACTGGTGTCTGTGTTGTAAGGATCACAGAGCTTTGAGCTGTGTCATTTCAAAACAGTGAAGGAGCCTTTCAGATATGCCCTTTCAAAGCTAAAGTTCAGAGCAGTGGCCTGAAGCTTCCTTTAAAGTCATTGCCTTAAGCTTTTTAAAAACATAAACTCTGAGGGAATTTTACCTCTAGTCATCTCCCTTCCCTCAACCCAAGCTGACCTAAGGACCCCTCATAGAGCTAGGTCAGCCATCGCTGATGTGAAACAGAAATGATGTACAAAAGATCTTCTCTTTCCAAAGGCAGAAATGTCAACAAAATGGATATAACTTAAAACAAATGTATGTCGTCTTCCACTGTTATGCACTCTTTCACTGAGATTTTTTAGTAGACATTATTACTGCTTTTTTTATTTCTGCTGTTGAGCCCTATATTCTCAACACATCTTGCCCTGCTCTGGGATCCTCTTCAGCTCTGGCTTTTCCCCAGACTGAACCTGATTAAATCTCCAAGAGCAGAGGTGTCATGACATTCCTCTTGCATCAGTTATTGAGGCTAAGAGAGAAGGCACAGGGTAGGGAAGTCAATTGAAATTCATACACCTGATAACAGAAGCAGAGTCAAAGCAAGTGTGATAGATTTTTCAGTACATTTTCAAGCCAAAATGAAGTAGAATCTGCCAACAGCAGTGGAGGAACTACCTGGGCTTCCTGTCCTTGGAGTTTTTAATATGCAAGATAGCATGCAAGAACACAAATGCCTCCAGCTACACAACTAACAACATACTTAACCCACATTTTAGCTTCAGTGCAAGAACTAAGGTATGGCATGAAGACATCACCTCATCTGTCTTGCTGTGCATGGATGCCACTGTGCTTTGTTCATACACTGGAAGCACTCAAAAGCTCTGTGGAAGAGCCTGGAAAGCCTTCACAGAAGGCTGAAAGACTCCTTGTCTCCTGGGATGATGAATGCTCCTGTGTTGTGTTTCCACTCCACCTTTCCTATGCTTGTTCAACCAAATACTCTACTTGCAGCCACCACATTGAAGACACAAGGTCAGATTCTGTTTAGCAAAGACATGTGTAGATGGTTGGACAAATTCAGATTCCTGCCCAGTGTCTTTAGGAAAACATTCTGTCTGCAGTTTGCTTATCAAGTTCTCATTAATTAGACAGCAGGTTTAATTAAGCTACTGATGCTCTTGAGCCTCCTAGTGGAAAATACATACAGGTGTTCTCTGTCCTTTCGCGCAGATGCAGGTAATGTCATGTTTGCTGCTGTTTCTCAGCAGCCTGCCCTGGAGGTGCTGCAGCCGTGTGAGACACATCCTCACCGGCCTTGTGGAAAGGATGTGGTATGTAGGAGTCTGAAAGCCTCTGCCTGCAGGTTAGCTGTGTTCTGGTGAGGAGAAAAAATACACTTTCCCTCCCTGGAAGTAAAATTTAATAAGAACTTTCCATTAGCTGAGATTAATCCTGAGAAATAAAAAAGACTGTGTGGTTGCTCTTTCACTTTAGATACCAGCATAAGGAAGCTCTAAAAATCTCACTAAAATGGATCCAGCATCAATAACAGGACATATATTACTTACTGACACTAATGGGTATCTCCCACTATGTCTTATTTACTGTAATTTTGAAGAAAAAAAAAAAAGGGAGGTCATTCTCCACATGCTATAATTTGTCATGAAATTCATGATTATTATTTGTGTTAAAGAAATATATCATTAATTATGCTATGATAATATTTCAGATGTTATAAGAAGACTAAAATATCTGATTTTCTTCATATCCTTTTCGCTAATACACCCAACAGAAAAAAAAAAAAAGATTCTGTTTGATTTTGAAGTCAGAACAAAATGTCTGGGAGCCGGTAAAGTAGGGTAATAAAGAATACATATGAGAGGGTCATAAGTTCAACTTAAGTAGTGGGTCCAAGTGTGGATCTTGCCTTAAACTGGAAGTTTTCTCTAAACAGAAGTAGTTTTCCCAACAGAAGTGCTAGACCTCAATTTTACTATTTGTACTGTTTATTGGAAACAGACTGGATGATGGAAACAGATGGGTCAGTATTTATAATATGTGGTTGGTAGCTAATCAATCTCTCCTTTTCATTTCCAGCACTCTGACAAAAATTGAAGGAATAAACTATCATCATGATTGCTTGATCTCTCTCAGAATTTAGGAATAATATTAGACACGTCATGACTTTAGATTTTACAGAACCCTACAAATAAACTAGTGTGATAGAGGGAATCACAGATTTCTATCCAATTATGGACTTTTCTAAGGGAGGAAGGGTGGAACAGCATCAGGGAAGGAGAACAGGCTGAAGGAGGCATTCGTGTTGCTCCCAGCAGTGTATGCCTTCCGTCGCACAGGGTGAGCAGCCACCTGGGTGTGTAGGTTCTCCTTTCCATTCATGTTACACATCTGGCCCTGTTTCACTCTATATCCAGAACAGAGCATCTCAGTTATAATTATATATACATACATATATATATACACATACATATATCTATATATATATATAGATAGATAGATAACAACTTTTCTGCAATGATGGACACTATCCAAACCGTTTCACTGACTAAGTCGACACTGCTCTGACTGCTCCAGACTGGCAGCAGCCTAGTGTGTTTTTCTGCCCCTCAGGCTGTCTATCAAGAAAGTTTTCATGCATATTTGCTAATACAGTCAAGGTCACAGCTTGAAGTCTGCCTGCAGTCTTTTATGTCATGAAGGTAGGACTTGAGGGTGCTGCTTAGTGTTTAATCTCCTGCATATAACTGAGAATTAATAGGATAGTCCTAAAGAAATGGAGTCAGATGTGTGTGAAAAATCAATCCCTTTATCTCGACCTGTAAAGGCACCATACCAGCTGATCTCAGATTTTATTGCTTTCTTTCACTGCAGACAGTTTTCTTTCAACTATACATAAAGTAAGAAGAGTTTCTTGTGATTATTTGGTCTACATTTGACAGTGTAATCAACATGATAGAAACTCTTTTTCTCATATGGAAGGGTAACTTTCTCCATGAATACTGTTTTCCAAGTCAATGGGGCTGCTTATAGTGTAAACATCTTCTTCTGTAAGAGATCAAAGTCTGGACCTACATTTCATCTACTTTCATCTCCTTCTGTTGTTTTTTTATGATGACTCTATTCTCTCATTGTGGAGAGGATGCACTGTCTCTCATTTCTTTGATGGAAAATAGTCAAGCAGCTGGATGTACAAGGATTTCATCTGGAGATGTTGTTTGTCACAGACACTTGTGAGCTGAGTAGCAATGAACCTTACAATGCACCTTGTCTCCAGTTCATTTCCTCATCTGGTTATGCTTGATTAGCGTTCTTAATAGACTTCATCTGGTAAATTGTTTGACTTGCCTTAGGTTCTGATGGTGTAACATTTTTATGGGGAAACCTTGATTATATAGCAAGACTCTTAAATCTTTCTCTCTGAAAAGGTCGTTTCTCCCTCTTTTCATTACCTGGGGAATTCCAAAAAGTAACTTATCAATCAGTGCCATAAAACTCCATTTCTCACTGTAGGCTCTGGGCATTGACTACAAACCACATTCCATCCTGGGCCTCTGAGGTTTACTCCCTGTTTAGTGTGAAAGCAAGTTGAAATCAGCTTTTACTATTCTTGTGAAGAAACTCTGTCAACTGTGACGATTATTTCCTATAATCCCATGGTGCTCAGCCTATGCATGCTGTAGCTCATAACACTCCCAGTGCTCACCCAGGCAGCGTGTTGGATCACAGCCACGTTGGTCTCAGTGGTGGGTCAGATCCCAAGCTGCAAGGGTTAAAAGTAAGGTTTGCTCAGCCATGACTAAGGATGGATCAGACAGGAGCTCGTAGTGATATAGAATAGTAAATGAATTTGATCTGGCAGTCAATCTCAAATGCATCTAAATCAACTGGACTATCTCCAGTGATAGTTCAGGGATTGAAATAGCACGGTTCGCATGGGATGGGAATGTGTGATCATGCCATTCTCCTTCCAGGCAGGAATAAAGTTGCCTTCTGTAGACTCCTCCAGGCAGGTAGAAAGAGCTGCAGAGAGCTCCTGCTGATGCTGGTTTGGGTGGCATTTCCAAGGTAATGACTCTCTATAACCTCCTTTTCGATGGCAGAAGCAGCAGCCATGTCCCATTCTCAGGGACAGGACTCGTCCCAGAAGTAAGAGCAATCTTTCATTTTTGTTGGTACTGCCCCAAACAGATCTTTAAACTAAGGACCTCTTTTTGTTAACACATATAAATCTAAAAAACCTCCTTAAGAATCAATGTAAATTTTTCATATAAATGTGGACTCTGTACAAAACAAGAAATAAAGACAAAAGTAGAAGGAAAAGGAGGAGAAGAAAGCAAGCAGGTCCAAACCCAGCACCACAAACCTCAACTCCACTCAACACAAAACTTAAAGATAGATGTAGTTCTCCTTACTTTACTCATGTAAGAAAGCGCTGCTTCTCACACACTATCTCACATTCTTTTTTTTTTTTTTTTTTCCTAACTGTAATTGGATAATCTTGCTTTTGGGACATCCTTTTCCCAGAGGAATTCTTGGGAATAGAGCCCCCATTTGATGAAATTGAGCATTTCTAAATTGACAAAAGGCTGACTAAAGATAAAATTCTACTTTTGCAGTAGAAGTCCTGTTTTATCATCAGAGAATCTATAACAAAATATGTATGCTAGTACTTTCATGTGTCTGTCTGTCAATAAACTCTGCATTTATGAATATTGTGGTCTGTGTGTGTATCTCATTAGGAATTTGGACCTTATCTTGTGTGTGATACCCTTGACCTTAGAAGTCCCATTCTAATGGGACTAATTTCCTCAAATTGTTTTCATTTTTACATTGTCCTCGAGTGTACATGTAGCTTTTATTCACATGCAAAAGACCTACAAACAACACACTTGAAGCAAGGGGTAAGCAGATGCAGAACTGGACTCCTTTGGTTTGTTTGTGCCTGCGGTGTGTCTGTTCAGTGTTGGTAATTATGTTTGTTCTTGTTCTTGTTTTTGCTTTTTATGGCTTTAACTAAAAGAAAAAGAATACAAAAATGCTAGCAATTCTGAGTGCTTTGATTTTACCAGGCTGAAGATCTACTTTTCAAAAGTGGACACCTGGTACTGGGATGTCATTAATTATTTTAAAAACATGTTTGGATTTCTTTTGTTCTAGTTGCTTCATCAGATTATTAGAAATATGACCCCTGCTGAAGCTCTTGTATCAGCTTTGTCCCCTGTGAAATCTGCCTGCAAATCTGGTTAATTTTGCTCTGACTAATTCTTACCAGGAAAAAATCAGACTGATCATCCTCAAATTTCATCATCATTAAAAAAAAAAAAAAAAAAAAGGAAAACACTAAGAAAAACACAAACACCAGAAATTTCCCACAGTAATAGGATATAGCTTATAATTTCTTTCTTTTTAAAAGCAGAATGAATCAATGAGTTGAAATAATATAGAGATGTGCATGGGTTTGAGTAGCATGTACTATACTTTTAAAAGCTTACCTGAAATTCATCTGTGAAGGGGCATCTTGCTATAGATATGAAAAAGCCTGACAGGGAGGGCAAAATGCTATCACCTATGAGATAACCTATCTGATGGCTCTGTTGGGCTTCCTGGGGATGTTGAAGTTTGCTTGGGAAAAGTCTGAGCAGAGTTCTTGGGATTCAGTGGCTTGTGGATGTGGAGAACATGATACTGTGAGTTCTCTGATCACTCCCACGCTGCCATTCTCAGGTGTGTAAGTGTGGCTCCTTCACTGCAGGAGAAAGACCTTCCTCTACTTTCTCTTCAGCCCAATAATTGAAGGTGGGGAAGGTATAATTTGGCTCTGACAATGTAAAAATTGTAACACCAACTATCTTCGAACAGTTCAATTAATTCTGTGCAGGCTTGCATGAGTCATCACAGCTTGGCAGTACATCCACAGAGACACACAAGCGATAAATAGAGCAGCACAGGCTCTATGGCAACATGGAACATGCAATCACCTCATCTGAGCATTTGTCCCTCAACATAGTATGGGATGGGATCTGTAACCTGGAATACGGAACATAGACCACCAGTGGAATGGAGGTTGCTTCTTTTATGTGATTGTCTATGCTGCTTTAAAAAAAATAAATAAATAAAGCAAGGGGCAAGGATATGAGGTTAGGCCCTGGGTCCATGGTTGTGCATGCGTTCTGTTGCATTTCTTCCTGATTGTTTTCTGGACTGTTCTAAGAATGTCCTTCCAAGTGAAACCTGGGCATTTTTCAGGGAAAAGCTTGGTCCAGAGGCCACTCCTATAAGACAGTACAGATGAGAATGCATTGACTTTGGTGGTATTCCATCCCACGGAACATCCAGTCTATAATGGCAGACTTTGTAACTGCAGTTGCCATGTCCTCATAGGCAAGAGGGCCTGCAATGCACACCCTCATTTTTGTGTTATGACACTGCTGTCCAGGTGCGCCTCACCAGCCCTTCCAGTACTTAAGATATTCTAAGCCAAAAGCACATGTTCAGAATCATATTTATGGCTTATGGCCATCCTTTTAGCCCAGAGGAAGCTCACGTCCAAGAGCAGTGTAACCTGGACCTGACTGTTTCCTTTTGCAAGGAGTTAGATGTAAGCCATGCAGGCATGAGTGGGCTCACACCATTTGGCAGTATAGCTGGAGTCCAGATCGTGGCACTCAACAGTTTACTCATCAGAGGAAAAGGAAAGACAAGAGCAGTACACAGGAAAAACAGCCAACCAAATTGATAACATGCAGGGGATTTGGTGCAAAGGAGTGAACACATCACAGTGGGCAGTGAATTGCAGTGAATAGTCCTCTGGGATGAGCCTAGCTGCATTTGTAGTTGGGCAAGCAGAGCAAGAACAACAGCTCCAGTGTGGACCCCAAACCCAAACCAGGATGATGGATGTTAAAAATAAATGATCCAACAATAGCAAGTTCGAGACCAAAGGAAAATGTGTTTGAGCGAGGTCCATTCAAGCTGACTGTGAGGAGAAACATGGCCATGCAGTGGCCACACAGTGCATGAACACCTCCTTGGGTTACATTAGCAGAGCCTTCACTCAGTAGCCCTGCTGAAAGGTGGTACTTGTATATCCTTAAGTTTATAAAGCATTTATGGAAGACAGCTTGTAGAAAGGACAAGTGAAATGAGCTGCTGTGATTTGGTAGCAAATGGAGCGATGATTTAGTTTACCATATCAAATTCAAGTACATGCTCACTGAAGTCACTTCTCCTCAGCCAAGGCTGTTGCCACTAGCCTTAATCCCATTGTGATGCCCCTCTGGTGCAGCTCTGTGCACTTACAAGCATTTAGAGAAAATTTCTGTTGTGTTCATTTTCAACAGAGATTTGACCTTTGATTTTGGTATCTTTTGTACCTTTAAACGACTACCACTCTCCTATAATGGAATGTATCTGGTTCACAGTTCAGAGGAGATGCATACCAGAACTCTTCTAATGGGAATTTTACTTCTGGTTCGCCCTTAGCATGTTAGTCTCTTAACATAAATATATTAATTATTCTGGCTGCAGATATCTGCTTTACTCTATAATTGTAAAAAGTAATACAATCAGCAAGGAAAAGGACTATATTTCAGACATTTCTTAAAGTTTGTCAGTGTACCTTTAATAATACCACATCTTTAATTCACTACTGATCTTCAGAGCATCTACCAGTGCATGTCAATAAAGCTGGGTTTAGTCTGCCCTTAGGCAAATTGTAACCTTTCTCTCACTGCATTAGCCATGTGTATATGTCAGGAGCCAGTAGTATCTTTCAGAAATCCAGTAACTCAGTAAAACTGTTACATAGATTAGTTAGCAAAAAGAAATGAAGGCAGATTGTATTTGTCAAATGATTTATTGTGTACATGCAGTCTGCCTTGTCAGGCTCTGGCTGCTTTGCTGTCAGGTCATTTTATTACAACAGATGGTTATCCTGAATAATGTAGTTAAATTATGATTAACTTTAATATTGCTCTAGTTTCCCCAGTGCCTTCATATACTCTGCTATAAAAATCATGCAAGATTTTCCTTTCCTTCCCTAGCATAACCTGAGTGATAACAGAAACCATCAGATTTTTCATGGAGTGATGAGCTGCTGAAAACAATAGTGCTAATTTGACTCAATAATAAACAGTTAAGAGTGTGAGTATAGTTTATAGTCCTTTGTTCCAAACACACCCAAGTTAGGAATTAAAAACTCACAAAGAAAGTTCTTAAACTGTAACACTGCTTGTGTCCTGGCCCAGCTTCTCAGCTCTGTAGCTCTTCCCCATCTGCAGCAGTAAAGTTCCTATCAACTCTGACATAGATTGCTAACGAACACACAGTGCTTTCTCTCACTGGCACTCTTGGCTTTCCGCTGCTCTGTGGTCAACACAATTTAATGTATTGGACACGACAGCAGAGGAACGTGTTGCATGATTTGATTGCTATTTTTCTGTCAGGAGGACTGCAGGTTTATTCATGCCTCACACATACACGCACAGTTACCCCCGTGAAAAACATAATTATTGCCTCTTTTTTTTTTTACTGATAATTTTAGAATAGCAGTTTCTACTCTATGGCTTTTGAGTGACACAAACCTCTTTTTTAAAATTATTTTTTATTTATGCCATTATGGTAAACACAGTTCCATCCTTCATTAATAGAATCACTGCCTTCATTTTGCTTACTTGAAAACAGTAAGAAAAGTTACACCTTGCACTCCCACTGACAATAACAACACTGTACGACTGAAGCATGGTTAAGTGCTGCTCTTAAAAATCCAGTCACTGCTCTGATGAAGCTCTTGAAGTGTTAGTTTAAGATCAGGTTAAGCTCTTGGCTACATTTTTGTAAAGCTGAAGTAACTCTGCTGAAATTCATTGCATTTATAGGAAACCTGAGCTACTATCCTGTCAGAGGCTGCAGAATCGACATTTGATATTTGATTCTCCTCTCCCCTTGATTTAAGAATATTTGAGAATAATTTAAGAGTGTATGGGCCTAGCTGGTAGATAGTTGAATGATTAAAGGCCGGTGGGTAAGTGTCAGATTGTTTTAGTGTCTTCCATTCTTCTAATTACTCTAGAGCATGATTGTATAAATTGAAGTGAAAAATACAGCAAAGATTAAATCCTGGCAATGGCCCCATTTATGTTAAAAATGACAACCACAGACAAAGTTATTTTTGATATCATAATTAACAGTAGTGTCTAGGAACGCCCAGAGGTCCCTGTGAGGGATTGAGACCTTATGATACTGGTCAGCGAGCACATAAAAGAGAAAACAATTGGGGAAAAGGCAAAGTCTAATCAAACCATCATATTCAATGTGAGAAACAACAGACAGAGTACATTGGCTTCCTTATCTATGGCTGGAATATTTTACAAGTAACCTGGCTGAAGAGGGATTCACATGAGGAAAATGTTAAGGCTTTTCAGTTTTTTTTAGGGAGTTCTTCTCTGGATGATGGGCAGCCTGGGAAGAAGGCAATGGTGCTTTGAGCATAAATTGAATTAATGGGCAGTGAAGGCTGGCCCTTCTGGCACTGCAGAGACAGGAGCTGACAGTTTGAGAGCGGAAGAATTAAATTAAGACAAGTTTAAATTAAATAACTATTTAAAGCAGCAGCAGAAGAGCTTGTTCACACACAGATGCTCATAGATATGCCTTCTCTCCCCAGATTTTCTGAGCTGCTCTACAGTTTAGTGTGAGAGTGCTATGCATAGAGTAAGAAACCATTATTAAGGAAATGGTCCTTTTGTACTCACTAGATATATGACTACAGGTCAAGCCTGCCTTGAGGAGAGGAGGAGGATTAGTTCTAGGCTCTTTGGACCTACAGCCCTGGACCTGTCACCTCTTCAGCTCCAGGTGAAAGCGGTTTTACGCTACTATATCTGGATCTTTACTAAAATTAGTCACATCGTCCCCCTGCTTAGGCTGACCCATTCTAACAAACTATAGGAAGCCACAGTAATGAACTCATACATTCCTGCTGTTACATATGGCTTCATGGTACAGCTGAGAGTCACTTATGTTGCTAGAGCCCGTGAAGCACGCAATTTCCCCTAACCACATTTTCTTAGAGTCTCTACTCCACATCAGGGAGTCAAACAGCAAAAAATGTCAGATCTTTGAAAAGGCTCTTCCCACCATTTTGAGACCTACCCCTCAGCTGTCCACCTGTGCATTCTGTCTGTCATTCTTCCAGCTCCTGTTGCTGGAGCACCTGAACTTCTGCCAGGCAGTTCAGTAACAGAATCATAGAATCATAGAATCATAGAATGCCTAAGGTTGGAAGGGACCTCAGGAGGTCATCTAGTCCAACCCCCCTGCACACGCAGGGCCACCTAGGGCACGTGGCACAGGGCTGCATCCAAGCGGGTC
>JAWLRI010000873.1:304171-326130 GCA_034781795.1 Crypturellus tataupa
GAGCTGGTCCCGTAGCCAGAGCGCCCGTGCGGGCAGTGCTGGGCAGAGAGCTCGGGGAGGCATCACTGCTGCCATGAACAGGGCCAGGAGCAGGGGACTTCCTGCAGCTCCATTCCTGGGATCCCTGCCTGTGGGACTCTTGTGATCGAGAGGAGGGTGAGACTGGGGAAGAAGAATCACTCTTGATTCCCGCTGCGCAGTGCACAGATGTTTATTGCAATGGGCAGAGGTGAGAGGGACACTGCGCTCAGTGATGAGCTCAGAGACTGCTGATTAGTGCAGTCTCTGCTCCGGTGCGGAGCTCTCCATTATCCCATAGCACCTCCTCCTGCCTCATCGGCTCCATCAAGTTCAACTAGACCACAGGCAACAGGAGCTGGGGAGGCCCCCTCTAGCCACAGGCCTCCCCAAACCTCTTCCTGAGCACAAGGCTGAGCTTGGCCATTCTACCAGTTCTTAGCCCACCTTGTGCCTGCTCATCTCATCCGCTCTTTCTGAGGTGCCTGAGCAGGTTGCTAGGGAAGACAGAGCTCGGGGAGGTGTTGCTGCTGCCAGGAGCAGGGTGCAAAGCAGGACTTCCTTCAGCTCTGTCCTGGTGGTCCCTACCTGGCTGTCTGACTGGTGAAGGGGAGGGGAGAGGCTCAGGGAGAGGCGCTGCTGTTCTGCTGCTCCTCTCCCGGATGGCGTTGGCCTCGAGTCCCTTGGTGCAGCGCACAGATGTTTTTTGCACCACCCCAAGGACAGGGGTACCAGGCTCCATGGGCGCTGCTCAGTGCAGCCCCTGCGCAGGGGCTGAGCCTTACAGCAGCCCACTGGTGTTGTGCCTGGCCCAGCGGCGCCCTTGTTTCCTCCTGAGGGCTGCGGCGCATCTTCGGAGCCCCCTGATCAGCGCTCAGAAGCCTCCGCAGGAGCATCCAGGGCGAAGCAGGGAGCCCAGCGCCGCTCTCCAGCTGGTGCCAGCTGCAGGAGGAGGGGGAAATTCGGCATCTGGGGACCAGAGCTGCATGGTGCCCCAGCGATGGAGGCCTGGTGCTCTGGAGGGCTCCTCGCTGCTGGCACTGCTGGTCGAGTCAGACGGTGACGGAGCCCGAGCGGCCAGCAGGATGGGTGCTGAGGTGCGCACTAGGATGGACCTGCGCACCATGTTGGGGGGCCAGTCCAGATGGGACTTTCAGGGGAGGAAGTCAAGGAGCTCGTGCTCCTTGCCCTCCCCCAGGAGCACCATCTGGTTGTGCCTGAAGCGCACGCGACAGCGAGGTGGGGATGTGCCCTGAGGCTCTCCAACCACCTCGATGTCCATGCTTGGGCCCCTGGGATGGAGAAGGGAAGTGAGGACGGAGTCTGGGGCTGCCCATTGTCCCCCAGCAGGATGCCGTGGTGCTCCACTTACCCTGCCGGCTCCTCCAGGAACACCTTGGGGATTGTGGAGGCTGCAGGAGAGGAGGCGGAGAAGCCGTGAGCACCGTGGGGCAGCCCCTGTGCAGCCCTGGCCGGCAGTGGGGTAGGCACCGGCTGTGGGGCTGCTCACAGGGAGCTGCTACCGTGACTGCACTCGGGGACAGGGCCACTCACCTCGGGGCTCCTCCACGCTGGCCAGGCTGCCAAGGCTGCCAGGAGTGCCCATGGGCCCCTGCAGAGGCCCAGGGAGCGCCAGGTTAGTGGGGATCAGCCCTGCAGCGCCTGGGGCTGGCACTGGGCAGGGCTGCGTGGGGATGGAGGGAGGGAGAGCGTGGGCGGGAGGCAGCCTGTGCACCCTGCACATCTACCTGGGGCCAGCGCAGCCTCAAGCCTGGCACTATCATCACGACCAGAATGAATGTCGTGAGCACACTGCACACCCCCGGGACACCGAGCAGGCAGCAGAGCACGAGGCTCACTGCCACGAGCTCTACTCTGCGATAATGTTGACCACCCTGGTGAATCTTCACCACATAGTCTTGTGCAGAGGACTGAGGCATCAGCAAGCAACACATGGTGACACAAGAAGACTGGCAGAAGTGAACTGTGCCCCAGTCTACCAAGCTTAAAATCAATGACCAAACTTCTGTCCTTTCAAGGTGCTTCCCCAGAAGGATTGCTGCAGCTTCTGCTCTGCTCTTTCTAATATACCCTGACTTACTCCCAGCAGTGCTGATGGCAATCTTTCCCAAACTTCCTGTATTTTAAGTGATTCATAAAAACAACTAGACTGTGTTCAGCTATACTTTAGCTTTTATTGACAGCAGTGTAGCTGTGGCAACACAAGACTCCATTAGGGAACATACTAAAGATGTGACCCTGAGATAGGTTAAAATTCACCTGGCTATGCCTGCTTGCTTTGCATTTTTTGCTCTGTGAAGCTAGACATTAGTAGAAGTAAAGCAATGGGAGATGTCAGAGGAATCTTCAAGAACAGATTCACCTCTCATTCTTCAGGAGGAATCAGTACTCCGTGCTATGGAATGATTGCATGACTGAAACTAGTTTGTTCCAATACAACAATAGCTTTCATCCTACAAGATGTTGGAAAAGACCTCAATGCACAGTGTGTGTCTGTGGTGGCAGATAGAAACTGCAATGTGACACCTGTTGAGCTGGGCTTTATTACTGTGCCCTAGGAAGGGTTAATGACAGGACAGAGAGGACCTGCATATAGCCTGCGTCTTAGATCTCTTAGTTTTCCAAGGCTCTTGTTTCATCCCAAAAGCTGGAGCCATATATCATGGAGAATTTGTGAGGCACTTCACTTGCATAGTCTAAATTTTTTCCCCATAGCCTATAACCTGCATATAGTTTCCCCATCTAAAAGCTACTTTATAGTACTCTATGTCATTGACAGAAAGGATAGGAGTGTTCAAGCAAGTGTGCCAGGCTGGTTAAACTGACCACCAGTGAACATATGATTGTTGTTCTTTTGTCTCCATGTTTCACATCAGACATTAAATGGTTAATATCACTCTTGCTAAAATAAAAATATTTGCAGCAAAGAAACATGCTCTGCCTAATCAGCCACAATGAAAGTGCTTTCAGCAGTGGCCCCCTTTCCAAACACAATGAAATTGCTCAGAGACCTTGTTATTTTCAAATGAGTTCCTGTTTGTTTATTATTATTTTTAATGCAAACTACCAAAGTTTCTAGGGATGAGATTGAAGGCAGCTTTCATAAATAAAACTGAAATTTACAAAATGCTCTCACAGAGAAACAAAACTGCAAATTAATGCAAAAATGTTCTTCTCCTAAATGGTGTGGAATAAAAAATTCACCGACCCCCCCCCTCCAAAAAAAAAAAAAAAAGTTTGCAAAAAATCCTTATTGATGCTCTACCCTCTTCACCTCTCTCTGGCCAAGAGACTCTTCAACGTTAGGAAGAGTTTAATCTCTAACCCAGCTCGTGAAAAGCCCTGGTCATGTACATAACACTTCGGGCTAGCATTCCATTTGAGTAAGTTAATATGGAATAAAGAATTTCCAGAGATGGAATCTTCTACTCTGACTGTGAATGTGCACATCTTCAAGTGATGTAGTCACCATTCCTTTTCCAAATCGAAAAAAAAAAAAAAAAATATTTTAAGAGCAATTTCTCTGTTGCATTTTGGTTAGCTAATATACCTCAAATTACCTTGCATTTGCTGTAGGTTTTCATGGAGGAGGAATACCTATAGTTGTTTTTATTACAAAGCCACTGATTTTTCAGTTATCTTTGATGCTGGAGTAACTTCTTTTTTTGTGTGTGTGTGTTATAACCCCAAATCTGGTCAGTCAAAGAGGGTATGCCTGTGCTACTGGATTTGATCAAGGTTTTGGCCCTGACTTGAGTGTGTATTCTGACTTTCTCAAAGGGAAGTTCAAATCTGTATTTTCCATATATGAGTTGTTTTAAGGAAATGGTTTTCCATCTCCAGTGCTGACCTGGGGGGATGGCACACATTACGTGAAGGAGAATTCATTTGAGAAACTGTGGCTAAGCTATGCAGGTACAGATCTGGGCAAGTCATGCCAACTTTTCTTATATCAAATAAGCAGCTGACTGATATTGCCAATGGCATCTAGATTGTAAATCATCTCATCCTCTACCTATGGTCTAATATGTCTCACCTAGGCTCCACTGACTGTACTGAATTGACTTCCACAGAGTGTAATGGGAACTGCTGGCTAGATAAGACAGCAACTGGAGATATAATGAAGTGAGGGTGAACCACAACATCTCAATAAGCACTAAAAACTTGGTGAGGTGAACTGAGAAGAGGAATTTGTGATGAAATATATACACATAAATCACTTCTAAGTTTTCCCTACAGCAAGTCAGTATGTAGATTTCCTGACACAAAGCTACTTCAGAGGCTGTCTGTGGTTGATAGAGAAAGGAACTATATCCCCTGGAGGAACAAGTGAACACAACTCAAATTCCAAATAAATCAATTTTCAATAAATATTTTTTAAAATAACTTCCTTATAAAGACATGGAAGAATCTTTCTTTGGGACTCTTCTTGCAAGGAGATGACATGTATTTCCTAAAATAACACAGGTAAATTTAGGACGTGTTAAATTATGACACTTGCACTGTTCTTATGTTATCTTGACATTATTGCAGTTCTCCTTATCTTCCTTTGCTCATGCAGCCATTTCCCCTAATATGCATATAAACTAAAACTGTAGACTAGAAATTTGAAGAAGGACTGGAAGAGAAAGCAATACATGTTTAGGTGGTATGCAGGGCTGACAAGTGGGCAGAGCAGTGAAATTTTTGAATTGTCTATTTCTTAATGACCATGGGTACCAGGCACTGGTGAACACAGGCAAGTCAAGTTGTTAACACTGAAACACAATTTCCAGAAAGCAACAGTCTCTAATTCAATAGGATCCTGAGAATCCACCTTTCAATGTGGTAAAGAGACCTCATGTCTTGACACTATCATTTTCAATTAAATGTTCTTTAAAATGATGCAAATAGGAAGGGAGCATTTAGGAACTCTAAAGTTTCCCTGGTGCTATAACTGCAAATGAAAAAAAAATATATTAGTGGCCTCAAGAATGAGATTCTGCATATGACTATTTCATCTTCAACAGAAATAAATCACCTTTGTTCCATATCAACACAAAATTTAATACACGAAAACATATTTTTTGCTTGTTGCAAAAGGAACAGAAGGAGGTTTGCTTGACCTTCTGAAAGTCATTGGTTCCCTTAGAATATTCTTACATTCATAATGACATTTTACCCTAAGGGCATGAATGTACCACTCCTTTGAACTGCTTCAGGGACAGTTTGAGATGAAGAGTTATTTTGTGTAACCTGGAAGAGTTTAAAATATAGATGATTGGACAAAACAAATCTGTTAAAATATCCTAGAACTTATACTGTAAAATAATCTATGACTAAGTAGTAGAGTCAGTAGATCATAAAATTTCTCTTTATTTGAAAAGGAGAAAGCTTGGATCTGATTAAAGTACAGATCCCGCTAATAAGCAAACTTTTGCAGATTAGATGACAGTACAAGAGAAACAGCAGCAGTTTCAGGAATCACATTTCTAAAGATTTGATGTTTAAATATATATTTCTTCCAAGCAGTTCAGTTGTAATGGCCAACATATAATTCTGCCTGTCATAGGAAATAAGGATGACCATGAATGTCTTTTATTGTTGGTATGACATCCAGAGTTTTTAAAATATGGAGTCATAACAATAAGCAAATGCTCATTGTTCCTTTTTGTCCATTTTAAACCTCACATTGCTCACCTGTTTTTTCAACTTCTTGAAGCCAGTTTATCTAGCTTAAAATTAAAAACGTAGGTTACACTGATAAATGTGTGGAAAAGACTTACAGTTATTGCTTTGGGCTCAGTGGAAACTGGGAGTCCTTACCCTCAACAGACACAGCAAATTTTCCCAACCAATTTGCAATTGTTTCCAGTCGTCCAAGGTGCCTTCTGCATGAAGGGACAACATTTTTATTCAAATAGGAAGGGTCTGAACTGTCTTTGTCAATATGATATGGAGACAGTTATATTAACACTTTTCTCAAAATTACAGTTGCAAAAAGAAATGCTAAGAATACAGTAAATACAGCTAAACAGGTTGATTTAACTACAGTTTCTGTTTACCTCAAAACCACTTACTATTTCACTTACTATTTCATTGTACCACTTACTATTTCATTGTAGTTATTTCATTCTGATTCTAACCAAGTAGATATATATATATTTTAACATAATATAATATTTTGATGCAACAGAGCAAAACTTTGATATGGGCATTCCACTATAGTAATAAATAAGGAATGTCCATTTCATGATGCTGCCTTTGCAAAAGTAACTTTTAAAATATTAGCAGTCTAGTTGACAGAAATTGTTTCTTCTTGCTCTTCCAAGCCATAATACTGAAGAGGAAGATCAGAGCTAGAGATGAGTCACAAAAATGCTCGAGAGCTTTACCTACTGGTGCAATGCACTGATTTATTTCGTGTTGTTTTGAACAGCTTCTTCCGCAGCTTTAAGTCCAATATGAATGGGCGATCATACCATTTAAAGAACCTATGTCTCACAGATGAAAATGCAATTCATGACCTCTCAAGACTCATTTTCTTCTTGAAACCAGAGTTTCAGCTATAATTTACTTTCTGTAGATTTAGAGCACATGGTAGCAGCAGTAGTTCTCCAGGTTAACATATACACTGGATCAATGTCCATCAAGATGATAACATTTTTCTGGATAAAATACATCATGGCTTTATAGAACAACTAGTCTTAGAATACTAATGAAAGGACATAATTCTGAATTCGAACTTGAGTGGTGCACAGGACCTAACTTAAAATATAAAGAAGGTGATACAATCTAAGGGTGATCACAGTGTGCTTAGATTTCTCATTGTAGGGAAAGAGGTGAGGCGAAACACAACACATTCAATTTCTGAAATGGGAACTAAATAAAAATGAGTGAATCAAACAATAAAACACAAATAAAAGTCTGCTGAGCATGAAATATTATTAGGAACTCAAGTAAACTGTCTGCCACAAAACTAAAAGAAAACAAAACAGTCTGTTAAAAATGTTAAAAACTATGAATACATCGATAGGAAATGTAAGGAGGCTATCACAGGGGAAAGGCAGATATTGACATGCCTAACCGCATGCAGAGAACAGAAAAGCCATGGCAGGAGTTGGGAAGGCATTAGCAGGGCATTCCGACTAGGACATCCTCATCCATCGATCTGCTGCTGCTCTGCAGAGGAGTCACTATGTACAGGGGTGAAAGGGATTCACTGGACACAAGAAATGTGGGTTTTTGAGATACCTTTGAAGGATTCTGCATCAAAAAGTTTACTAAATGAACTTAGTTGCTCTAAGTTTGAGAACAGTGCATTTTTTTGTCTCTGAAGTTATTCAAAGGATAAGAAGTAGAGGGTAGTGCTTAATGGCCACTTTTTCAGATGGGAGAAGGCTCAGCAGTGGTGCCTGCTGGGGATGAGTGCTGGGCTGATTTTTGTTCAACATCTTCATCAATAACCCAGAAACAGTATGCAGTGAGACCTCCAAGTGTCAGGGTACTGTTAAACTCTTCCTTTAGACTCTTCCAGACAAAAACTCTTTCAGCCACAAACTGCATCAACAGTGAGAAATTACATCACCTATCCACAATACTGAGTGTTCAAAAAGGTGACAGATGAGTTTCATGGAAGATATGCAACACAATGTCTCTAAAGAAAAATAATCAAAATCATGCTTGCATAGTGCTGAACTTGGATTTAAAAAAATCACAAAGGTAGAGAAATAATACCTAGACCCTGCAACACAAGAACTGGTAAGCACTTATTTAAACTGTGAGAAGATTTATTTAAAATAGGGTAAAAAAAAAAAAAAAAAAAAAAAGAGAGAAGAAAAAAGTATAGGGTCGCAAACTTCTGGTACTTGCTGCTACAAGAGACTATGAAGGCAGATGCTGTCAGAATGTTCAAAAGAGTGTTAGGGAAATTCATGGAAAAAGCTAGAGATGAACTCCTAATGTACCGTGTCCTACAATCCTAGACTCTGAAGTAATATAAGTGGAATTGTCTGTGCAAAGAGGCCAGATTTTAGTCTTCTCCTCAAACAGCATTTGATTTGCCACTGTCAGGAACAGATTATCTATTTATTATGAATTATTTATTATTGATTTGTTAACCTCTGGAAAAGTAAAGTTCAAAAAGTAGGCAGGTGGGCAAGGGAAAAGAGATTCCAAGTACTTTTTAGGGGGCAGGTGGAAAAAAATGTAAAACCAAAAACTATAAAAATGTAAAATGCCAATGAGTACATTAAATGTACTCATTTAATTACATATTGTCTGTAAAATATATCCACTAAGACCTTGCTTGAGGGACATAAAATCTGTTAGGTGATGTCTGTTTATGTTCAGTCTGTCTGCTTTTCCTGGTAGTTATTTAATTACTGACCACTTCAAAAACTAAACTTTCTGAATAATTCATAGAACATGGCAACAAGAGGCAAGGTTAGGATAGCCTGTGGATAACTTTACATATAAAAACACAGAAATTGAATTCTAATAAATGGAAGGATGCCATTATTTCTGAAGAAATAACAGAGGCCTTTGAAATACACAGCTGGAAAAAAAAATTAAAAAACTGAACAACTGGCACTGACCAGAAATCACTATTCTCTAAAGAATTTGACACCACAGTAATTGGGAAAAAAACTAACAAGTGCAATTATTTTCAACTGGTCTCACATAATTTTTAATTGGTTGACATGGCTAAGTCCTGACAGAATAATGAATTAAAGCCAAGAGCAATCTTTATCTGCTGGCTTGATTGCACAAACTTAGCAACAAAGTGATCCCATTGCCACAGTTTTAGAAATACATCAAAAAGTGTGCTCAAATATTCAAAGTGAAAGCTTTTTTTTTTTTTTTTTTTTTTTTTTTTTTTGGTGGGAAGCATTTGAAGCTGTACTAAATGCCAGGTGTTTTCAGCTACTGGAAATCTGATGCTTGTGCTATTGAACTGCAGAGTGCTTAGCAAGAGCTGAATATTCAAGACACAGGACAGGGGGATGAGAAACCAGTTTGACTCTTTGCTTCCATATTAAATCTTTCTGGTCTTAAGTCACTCAGAGCCTTGACCTCTTTTCTGCTGTGACCAGTGTCACAGCAAAGATGAAGTACAAAATGGTACACAATTGTATAAAATAAAGGCTTCAATTGTTTTATTTCTGCAAGGTGAAAGTAAAAATATTCTATCACAAAGGATTTAACAAGAGGAAACAGTGAATACTTGAACTAAACTTTTCTATTTATTACCGAAAAGTGATAATACTGATGGAAACATTAGGTGGAAACGTTCTTTTCTCTTTGTTTTAGCTTTTTTGGGAAATGTACTATTGGTCTGCAGTGCACTACTGAAGGAAGATTTAGGAGAGTTTTACCATTTTAAAACTGCTGCACATATGGGATACTGAGTTGCTTTGCCTTTAATTCTGCTGCAGCATTTATGGGAACAACAGTCTGATGGTCCTATCGAGTCAAAATAAATTCATTCCATATCATATCTGCATGGGCAGAGGAAGACTTCCAGATTTGTGCCCAAGATTCATGCATATGATATCCAATACTGGGCCACAGATGTCAAAAATATTTTAGCTAATACAGCAACTCATGTTACATGCAAACAACCATGCCACATTTTGCGTTGTTTTATCTCTATCCTGAAGTCCAAGGCCCTTGTCCTCATATTCATCCCTTTCACAGGGCCGGGCCTCACAATATATTCCTCTTCCTCTGTCGCAGCGGCTGATCCAGCAGTGATGCTGAGTGGTTACTCAGTTATAGGAGGTTTGTGGATGCTGAAGGTAAAGTCTATTAATCTGGTTTGGGCCTACAAAATGGGAAAAGTGATCTGCTTCACCACTATGCTAAGGACAGATGCAGCTAGTCAAGCAGCTTCTGTCCCTGCCTTTTAACTGGAGACAACTGTGCCCTCAGTGCTATACACTATTTTAGTGCTTTGGAACATCAATTGATTTATCTAAAGTTATCTTTGTCTGCAAAAAAAAAAAAAAATCCATAGATAATTCTAGTCCATATCATTTTGTAAAGGTATGGACTAGGAGCCTCTGCAACCTGGCAAAATGACCATAGTCGAAAAACACATATCACACTTAGAGCTCATGCTTCTGTTTTTTATCCTCTCTCTTTAAAATATCCAAATTTTGATCAAATGAAGAAGTATCCAATGACATAATTGATAGCTATTTACATTAGTGTCTAGTCACTACAGCCAACTCCGTTTTACCATGACAATGGCACAAAAATAAAAAAAGGTTTGTCCGTAATATACTCTCAATATAGGTATATTTACCCAATCCCCCATATATACTGCTTCTAAGCATAACAAAATATTTTTAAAGTAATAGCAATGATCTCTTATTTTCTTTTCTGTAGAGAAAAAATGTGACTCTAATAATCTTGCAGTGTCTCTGACAATCTTGCAGAGTAAGAGTCCTGTGGAGAGTCACATGGTGAGTCCTCCGGCAGAGGCAGATAAGCTTTTGTTACTTCCCCAGCTGAAGAGAGAGACACAGCAGCCAGGTTGCCAGAGGATAAAAATACAAAACAGAAACGTGGTATGTGTTTTTGGATTAAGGTCATTTTATGGCTTGAGAAATGTTGACAGTACATAGTCAGCACATCAGATCTTCATTCAGATTGACCTTTCTTCCGTTACATCTCTTTAATGGTATTGTTTAGGGCTTCTCAAGGGGCTTTTTCAAGGGAAAGCTTTCTCAATTGGACATTACTGGAAGACAGTTAAGCTTACAGGTTCCAGAACCCATTCATTAGAAAAAATATTAGAGAATTTAACACTGATGTTAGTCTAAAATTACTTTTTGTGTTATCCCTAGAGACCAAAAGATTAGACCTATGACAGGCTTGGAGCTAAGGGAAATGCTAACTATGTCAGCATTCCTACGGGACTGACAGATAAACTTTGGTCGAGTCTGTCATAAATATTTAAAAGTGAGGGTTGTTCACATTTGACTGTAAGACATCTGCAAGGATAATGGGGAAAAAAAAGCATTGTTATCAAGAGTTTTATCTTTTTCATGCTCTGCTAAAATATGGACCTCCAACTACAAATCTTAATTGATTTTAATTAGGTTTTATAGGTTACAGTCAGCTAAGCGATAGCATCAGTGCTGCATACCTGAGTAGTATGTTGTATTGTAGTTCAGATTTATCAGTGTCTATGTGCAAAATATTAGCCCGCGGCAATAATGTCAGACCATAATGGGAAACAGCCAAGAAAAATAAAAGCTCTCTGCTGTCATACCTTTAACCTGGCACTCACAGAAAACCCCCCGACTTCTCTCAGCTTTAAGTCATTACAGTGAATCTTCTGCCACATCCTTGGCAGGCTTTTTTAGCCCTTTCAAAAACAAAGCAAGCATTAAAGCAGCTGTTGCTGCAGGTCTCTTCTAGCAGAATTCAGATTTCCAGTCATGGTTTGAAGAGTCTTTCCCCAGCAGATTCCCTCTGCTTTGTCTGATATTTCCTTTTTCTTTTTCTCCCTATTTGAACATAAAAGAAGAAGAGTTTTGTTTTCCTTTGCTATTCTTTCTCCTGCTTTGTTTAAGTTGAGGAGTACTTTTTCTGTAGACCAAATATTGTGGGACAGAACCAGAAAGTCTGCTTGTTCCACATGGACCCCATGCAGTTTGCTGGTAGTAAGAAGATAAATAGTGTTTGGGTTTGTGTTATCCCTTCTATCATAACCTTCCTTCCCTTGCCTGCACAGAGCCTTTGCTGATGTAGTAGAAGTCCTGAACGCTTCAGGTCCTTCTACCAGAAGAATCAAAGAAGGGGGTTATGGGGTTGGTGATGGAGATGGAGGACTTTGTTCCTCTGCCAGCTGATAAGGAACTATATTTACCTAAAGAAGGGAGTGTTAGAGCAGCGCTCTGTGTCTAGAGTCTTACTGAAGGATAAGATTTATTTCCTTTATTTTGGAAGCTCCAGAGGTACCCCATGTTGTGTGTCACAGTGACAACTATTAAAGTCTTGGGGAAATTCAAACAGAGCTCAGGAGTGATAGACCATCGTGTTCAAAGAGTCTCTCAATCAGACTGGCTAAACCTGTCAGCGCACCCATTTCTAATATTGCTGATTTTTGTCTATACCTTCCTTCCTGAGGAAATGGCAGAACTTATATGCAGGATTGCCATTTCTGCTGTATCTGAACACAGGAGGAAGCAGCCCTGAAAGTCCTGATCAGGAAGGATTGTGGTAAGCCAGTGTGTGGAGTAGCATGGGACAGATTTCTTCTATGGGAAGCTCTGTCTCCTCCAGAGACTCTAATTCAAAACTGCCATCTCATCAGCAGAGAAAGCTCCTAGATTTAGCAACAACATCAGCACCAACTTACCAGGAATCTCCTTGCCCCCACTTTTTTTTTTTTTTTTGCAGTCCTTCAGTTGCCAGGTGTCTGTAGTAATGTTATTCAAATTTTTCCTGAGTATTAATATGCATTTGTGCTCTGTTAATTTGTCCTCACATGAAGCTTCAAGGAGTGAGCTGCATTTGATGCAACAATTCTCTATGGAAACACTGTCCACTAGAAGGGTAGGGGATATGAAGTTGTTTCGGGCTGACCCACCTTGGATTATCATTCCCATAGACTCTTGAACATTAAACAGGTGTCCCACAGATTATCCTGGTGTTTTATTCTAGCAATTTTAATTACTTGCTACTGTTCCCTTTCATATCTCACCCCAATCAACATATTCAACTTTTGGGAGGTCACCTATAATATGTGGTTTTATTTCTGGATAAAACTGAAAAACATGTTGCTTCTTGTAGTTGCAACACAACAAATGCAGGAAACCTCAATGATCTTAAGAGATGAGGACAATAAGAAAAATCTTTCTTGATAGAGTTACATTTGGCAAATAAATTCTGCTCCTAATACTTGGTGCACTTGATTTAAAATCATGAAGATCTCATGACCACAGTATGCCCATATATCCGTAAGAAGCTTATACCATGAAGTCAGTGATAGTAATGTCTCAGAGAATAAACATTTTCTATAAAATCCTTTTAACCAAAAGTACCATATGCTTGCCCTCACAACCTGAAAGGGTACTGAATCAGATCAGAAGACCTTATCACCGTTGACCTCTGTTTTTATTTTGAAAAACAGACTTTATTCTTCAGGCATCCTTAAGAACTGGTCATACCAAGGGGCTTCTTTGATTTTATTTGGCTCAAAAGCTGGAGCAAACTGGCTTCTTTTTTTTCTTGGAGTTCACTGACAGTAAGTCTGAGTCACATTCTTTCATCTTCAGAGACATCTTTCCATCTTCACTTTGTATCTTGCAGGAATACATTACTTCTTCAGTGTATCTGAACTTTTTGCATTCCCTGGTTTATCATATTCTTGTCATGCACAACAAGACTGAACCCTTCATGACATTGACTGTCCTGAATACTTTCATTTTCCAGCACATTTTCCTTGATAATTCCATGTGCCCTCAGTGATTCATACTTTAGTCTACATATAAAAGATTATCCCACTCCAAATATATAGCCTGCCAAAAGCTATCATTTGCATCTGTATTTAAACTTTCAATGTAACATAACTGTAGAAGTCTGTGTGAGGGGGACAGCTGAAATGTACACATATGTTTAGCGTTGTTTTAGTTGGGAAAAACCTGTGTTCTGATAGAGCTTTTATCTGGTCTTGAACCAGTAGCCAGTCTCCAGGGAGGAAATAATAGACTACATTAGAGTTCAATCCCAGAGAATATCCTTGTATTTTTGGCAGAACAGTTAACCTACATTAGTCATTAATTATCATAATCTCAATTCACACATATTTTCAAAAGACCTGAATTCCACATTCTTCCTATGATCAAAGTTTTCCCCATTTTATTAAATTCTTACTCTCATTTCAGTCATAGACACTCCATACACCCAAATTCAAGATTTAACTTATTCCTCTCCTCATCCCTTCTTTTAAAACTTCACCTAGAAGAGATCCATTATTCATTAAAGATCTTTTGCTAGTAAAAAGCGAAAATAATTACCATGGAATCAGGTGTATCCCTGCCATTGACTGACTCCATAATACAATGCACGAGTACAAAGGAACTTGTGATAGCAGTGATTTCTGCAATTCTTCACCAGGATCCTGATAGTTGTCCTCTATTTATGTATTTCATCCTTCACATAAAAATCAAATGCAGATATTCTACATTATGACCAAAAAGACTAGAATACTCGAAGAATAATCTTATATTTTCCTCTCTTTGGCCACAGCAACTTTAACATCTTCCATGTCTTGGTCCATCCCTGGCATCTACATCCTCTTGTCCACCTGTTTCCTGGGCATTTTTGGCTGCCATACCCACTGGTCATGCCAGCCAGGCTTGTGTACTGGGGACTGCTGCTGTGTCAGATGCTTCATGCTCTCAGCTTTTCCTGGTACTCCTAGGTGAGATACAACCAAAGCTTCATACTGTTTCCAATCACTCTGCTTCTCAGGGCTGGAAAATTCAACCATGGAGAAAAAAATAGGATAAAATTCAGTTTAAGTTTGCATCTTTTTTTCATTAAGTATTTTTCCAAACCAAAGCCTGCAATGAAGATTTAATGATTCTTTGCACTACCAGTCGTAGGTGATACTGAATTACGCCAGCAGGCTGAAAAAAAGGATCTGAAAAATAGTTGTATTCCAACAGATGGCTTCTGATGCCTAATTATCAATATGTAACACACAGTTTTCTAGCAAGGCCTGGTTATCTGGCTAGTCCTAGCTCTTAATGTATATAGTGCATTTTCCAAATGCCTATAGCTATGGCTCAAAGGATGGAGGAATATAAAAATGTCTAGTTAAGAGCATAGCCGCTCCAGATACTAATGGGCCTGTGAAAGCCTTTGGCAGGATATCGATCCAGCACTGAGAGCACCTAAACCGAGCACGGATGACAAGGACGGATTTAGCTGCCAGCTACATTTCATAAGGCCATTCATTCTTACAAACACCTAAGACTCACAACATGATTTCCAGCTGTGTGAAGTAATTAATTATAATGGAGCACAAATAATAATCTGTTGTTGCTTACTCACAGTAATTTTCACTTTCCCAAAACTGTGCGTGCTCATTTTGTGCTGTTACTGTGGGTGTTGTTTAACATCCAGCAGCGAGATTTCAATGATTGAGCAAAGCAAACAAACTGTTTAATGGAAGATGTGGTAGATGCTGAAGGGTCATGCAGAGCAAGGCTTTCAGGACAGCACAGTCAGCAAGCCCAGCCAGGTGGTGAGTCCCCATGGTAGGGTGCGGGACAGCAAAAGCTAGTTGCACCTCTGGATGCTTCAGAGAAAACTTCTCCAGACTCCAAGGGGTTCAGTGATTATCATCTATCTTGTTTCCTTTCAATGCCAATAGCATCAGGAAACCCTCAACTCAGAGCAGATCTAGGGAGGAAAAAAATCCCCCAAAATTCAACCTCTCCAAAACTGCAGATAGTATTTGAGAAAATGAAGTGAATGTGACACAAAAGGCAACTTAGATTCAAGAAAAGACAACTAAAAGCATGATTTATGACTGCCCTAGGAGGGCTCATAGAGTTGCAAGCCTAAGGCTTTACATTTCTGTGTGAAGAATATGGATCTGTTTGAGGAATGCCGTGAAAGCACAATGGAACAAAGAAAAGGAAAGAAGCAATCACCAAACTGGTCACCAGAAACTGCAGTCCATATCTATGTTCACTTCATGCTGACTCAGCAGCTCAGCATTTTACAGCAGGCTCATTGCCGTGTTCCTGCATGAGGGAGCTGTAGCAAACTTCTGATCTCCGAAATGTATTTTTGTTGTTTTGTTTTAACAAACAGAAGAAGATTACATGTTTCATTGAGCTGGGATATGGCTTTCACTTTCTGATGAGGTCCCTACTTCTTCAGATCTTTCTTTCACACTGACATCTTCTCCAACAATCTCTGAGTGTTCTGCTCTGAATCTACAAAATATTTTTGAGTCCCTTCCCTCATTCATTTTTAGTGTTGTAAGTTTAGAATAACTCAGATGCCACCTCCCTCAGTCAGCAGAGCATCTACCTTGAATCTACACATGCTACCAGCTGTTGTATAGTCATAATCATAAGAGTTGCAATAAACCTTAGACCACAACTGAGTTTAAAAAGAAGTTTATCTATAAGGCCCAGCAATTAAAGCAAATGTACCCAAAGTAAAAAGAGTCATTCTGAGCAGCACAGTGAGTAGAAACAGGAAGAAAATAAGGTTGTGTGCATGAAATTATCTGCAGGAAACTGACAATATAATAGTTATCGGACAAAATTTTGGGAAAGTTGGATTGAAAAGTCAACATTGATATTTTATTTTCTCTCTATTTTTTTTTCTCACTGTCTCCGAGCTACAGAATATTTTGGTAGTCTGTGCATTTCCTATGCTCTTTGACATCACCAGTGAATGTGATTCAAATCAAGTTTCTCTCCACCTTCTTCTTCATTAATTATACACAGTTGCAGTGTGTTCATTTGTTAAGGACTTTTCCCTTTCTTAATCTTGAGTCTTACTTGCAGATTTATTGCACAGTTATGTAGATTTAATGGTTATTCTGGTCAAGAGATCAATTTTACCTTTGTATTTCTTAAATGTAAGAAAGGCTATTCTGTTAGTCATATCCTTTAATTTTACTTTATTTAGTGCCTCTTTCCACTGCTTTTTATCATCTGACATGTTGATACGACATACTCTTTCCTTTTAAAAAATTATTAATTTTCAGATTATCTTCCTCTCTGTCCCTGCTTCAGGCATCAGGCTGCTATACTGCTTTCCTGTCAGGGGATCAGGAAAAGCTGATGCCAGAACATGGTGATGCCTCTGCAGTACCCAATATTGCAGCATGTCCATGGCGCTGGCCTCTTCATCTATGAATGATCTAGGGGACATGGTCAATGCAGCGATCCCTGGATGGGGCTTGCAGAGAGAACTCTCATTCCCAGCGGTCCCTCGGCAGTAGCTCATATTAGGCCCAACAGCCCAGAGCATTTTTTTTATTGTTTTGCCAGTCTTCAAGGTTGGCAGCAGTCAGAGATGCTGTATAATACACATGAAAACATGACTTTACTATATTTATTCTCATTGACTGTAAACAAACTGGGAAAATACTTCCACTATCCAGATTTATAATCTTCCTGACTTTCAGGGTTTTCCCCTGACTTTTTACTCTATAGAAGTCAATTTGAGACAGGGAAATCTTGGTAGCATGGTGTAAGTTGGAGGGCAGTTCAGTTTTAGGTATCACACCTGATTTTTGTTAGTGGTGATTGAGGATTAGTTAACATTTCCCACAAGACAACTGTTCCAGTACAGCTCTGCCTGTATTCAGATTCATGCCATAGTACATTTTGGAATGTCTGACATTGATCTCAGATCTAGCATCTGGAAGGAAGATTTCTTACAGTTTGAGCATCCATTAACATTTCAAGTTTTAGTACATTGCGTTAAAAAAAAAAAAAAATCACCATCACCAAAAAAACCCAAGCAATCCTTAAAGAGGTGACCTTTTTCTTGGCTGTGGTTACAGATTCTTACAGATAACCAAATTACTGCTTAGCTATGAAAATGTAAGTAGTATTAAGTAATTCTGTTTTGCAGCTTTAGTCTCTCATTTATTTAAAAAATCATCTTATTTATTCTATGATATCCAATGCCCAGTGAGTCTATGGATGATATTTGTTTCTCAGCAGTGATAGAGATGAATATTTCCTTCCCTTCCAGCAACAGTTTAACCTGGTCAGAACCTGGAGCTTTGGCATGGCAATATCTTAAAAACAGTCTCTAGGTAGGACTAGGTGAGGAGAAGCTTTGTGAAAAGCACAGCAAGTATGGAGCGAGTGTATTTTTCTGTGTGTTATTATTAGCCTGGATCATACTTTTGTGAATTGTGAAACAAAATAGAAACACCGCATAAGCATTGCCCTTTAAATGTCAGGACAGTGTATGTACAAGTGTGTGTTTATGTATTTATTCTGATTTAAATTTGAATTCTCAGTTGCTTTATCCACACTGCAGATTTCTGTTGAGGGTATTTAGCCCATAGCTAGTTGTCAGAAATTATTTGTTATTGTTATAATTATTTGTTTTGGGTACTCTGAAGTATTTTCCCAGATTTTGTTGTTTTGTCTAAAATCAGCTAGGGATAGTATACTTGGAAAGTAAGTCTCTGCAATATCTCTTTGTGATTCACCCCTGAATTTTGTGTGCTGATAAAAAAAATTCCTGACTGCTTGAGTACAAAATCTGAAACTCTTGGAAGCCTTTTTAAGAGCTTCAGATATATGGACTGCTTCACAAGCTTGGGTTGAAATGAGTGACCACTTACTTCAAACCTTTCATAAGCTCTTGATTCGGAAGAGTTTTCTTTCTTGCGATGCTGCAGTGATGTTTGCTCTGGAGTGACCTGTAAAGACATGATGCTGCTGGTAAAAGTGCTGTGTTCTCTTGCAAAGTATAATTTCCTGGTCTGAAATATGGACGAAGAATGAATGATACATACAAAAAATCATCTTGACCAACAGATCATGAATTTTAGAGCATTACAGACTAGTGACACATTCCAACTAGTTTTTATTAGCAAGTAGTTAAATGGTCTGCCTAGCAGCTGGCCTTCTTCATAGTTTTCTATTCAGGAGACAACCTTTATCATCTTGTTATTATTTATTTTTACTTTCTATATAATAAACAGTCTTAGGATATCTGTCCAGTTTGCTGTATTTGTAATGATAGTGTCATGTGATCTCTCATAGCATCTTGCCCCAGCACACAGAATCTTATTTCTGAAAAAAATAGTTTTACATCCATCTTCCAGTTTTTCACTCACCCAGTGTTTTACATTTTAACCCTTTTCTTTCCTATCCATATTTTATAAGGTATTCAGAAGTAACATTCTCAGATTCATTCAACTTCTGTGTTTTCACGTGGTTCTGTTCAGTGCCACACTATAAAAATTATCAGTAATTAGTATTAGACTTCAACTGTATTTTGCTTGGAGACCCACTTCGATGAAGTGGTTGGCAAGAGCCAAAGGAAGTAGTACCTGGGAAGGAATAAACATGCTGGGATGTCTGCTAGGTTTCATTATCCCTGACATACGTTACTCTGCTCGTTCTGATTGCACGTGTTCATGTGCTGCAGGGGCGACCTCACCCGTACTGGTCTGTACTCTCATCCCATTAGGAGACTCCTCCTAATCTCATCATTTGCTGCGAAAACTGAACAAGACCTTCTATTTGTTCAACATTGTCTTTTATCTGTGTAAAGAAGTCATTAGGATAAAAGACTAGTGTATATATAAATATATATACTTTTATATATTTTTATATATATTTAATACACATATATTTATATATATATAAGACATGTTTCCTTTCAGCCTTGAACCTATTTTCAGTGTTTCACTTGTTGTTTTTAAAATACACCCCAGACTGATGTTTGTGTAGCCAGTCGTGCCTGTCTACCACCTTGCAGCAATCATGCCACACTTGGAAGCCCACAGGATTAAAAGGAGCCCAGGTCTTCTGCCTGGGCTCGTTCTGGCAATGAAAGCTTGTGCTGTCATGTACAGGGAGCAATGCAGTACTTGCCTTGCTAAGTCTGGTCCAGAAGCAGTGAAGAAAAAGAATAAGGAGACTAAGACGATTTAAGATATGGTCTTAAACAAGCTGCCCGTTGAACTCCAAGGAGTTTTACGCTGCTGCTTATTTTAAAAGCAATGTAAAACTCCATGCTGTCAAAGGTCGTGCTCCTTAAATTTTCAAGGAAATTAGATATGAGAGCAGATCAGTTTATTCCAAATTTTTGAAGGCGCTCAGATTTTGCAGTATATAAATATCAAGATAAACCATTTTATATTTGGCAGAATGGTGAGGTTTACAAAAAAGAAAAAAAATGCAAGAGGGAGCTGATAGTGAAATACTACCATGTCACAGTGTATACATGAGGGTTATGGTAAGCTTTTAATTTATTTTATGAAGCACTATTGTTGCTCCATTTTGCAGCTGAATTGTTTGGAAAGGAAGTGGTCCAAAAGAAATGTTCGTCATATGTGTAAGAGGCCTGCTGACCTAGAAGAAACAAACTCTACATTAGAAAGAAAGAAAAACCCTTGAAGTCAAGAACATTATGTGGAGAGCATGGAAATGGCTCCTGTAAAGCTTTCAGGATAAAAAACAATTTATGAGATTCACTTTAATGACTTGAAATCTGTGGGACTTCTCAGAAATTTTCTGCAGAAGCTACCCCATCAGAAAAAATGTTTTCTGAATTCAGACCTTTCCCTGAAAATGCACAGTCTTTTAAAATTTCATTGAGTAAATAATTCAAATCAATCAAACAGAGATTTAAAGTATGACAGTTTTAGAATGGAACAGTGCAGTTTTATTTTTAAAATGATATTTTACTTATAAATTGTGAGAGTATTAAATACTTTTGCTAAGATATTACTTAGAAATCTCAGGGTTTACAACAAAATAGATAATATAACTCATGCACAATACAGTAGTATCCTAACAATAAGATGATTCTTCTCTTTAAAAGGAGTTTCTAAGGAGGAGGAAGATTTTATTTATCAGAATTGACAAATGAATAATTCTTATTTAAAAATAAAATGCAAAATTAACATTTTTTAACATTGCATTTAACATTTTTAGATCATTCCGTAGTGCTATCCTTCAGTTGGGAAGCTCTTTACAACATTTAGATAGAACTCTTCCTATCATATGAAAGGGCAGAAACAACAAATCATCTCTCAATGTGAAAATAATTCTACTTCAGGAGAATTTGGGATCCAAAATGTAGATTTTCTGTAGCTGTCCCTTAGCCACTACATGGATGAAAATTCCAATACCAGCACGCTCTGAACAAAGAAGTTGCCTGCTTAAAAGTTGTCTGCTTAAAAAAAATATGAGCATGGAAGATGCCAAAGGCATAAGATTTCCTGGGAATTGCTGATTCTGCATGATTGAGAAGAGTGCATTGACACATCGGTACTTCAGTTTATTTATTTATTTATTTATTTGTTTGTTTGTTTGTTTGTTTGTTTTGCTAATCCATATCTTGGTTTAATGGACTACTTGCATATCTAGGTAGTCTGGATCTGAAGCCTGTTCTCACCAACCAGAAGTCAGGCAGAGCTTCCACAGATTTCAGCATTTTCCATAACAGGTGAATAACACACAGTAAAGAGGAACATCTATCAGTTTTGAATAACATTTGGAAGGAGTGAATGGTCTTGAGCTGCCTCAGCCAGATTCTCTGTTGTGTGAAGATAGCCACTGCTGTGCTATAACTTTGCTACAAGGTGTCTTAAAACATATGGAGCAGCAGAAGTGGATAGGTACATTTTAGGGTCAAGCAGACTCCAACAGAAATGGTCTTCATGGATGAGAAGAACAAGTGAAGAGATGTATGACTAGAACATGGTGACTGCAGAACTCTCTGAGGCAACAATTTGTTCTCTATAGATAAATAAAGGAAAAGAGGAAAAAAAGCTCCATTAACGGATTTAATGCAGGTAAAACTGTAATGAAATAAATCACAATAAGACTAAGCGGTAGGCAATAAAATCCAGGGAACTTGCACACGAGGCAAAATTACAAAGACAATAAACTGAATCCTACTGTAGATGCCTATGCCTAGAGCTGATCTGAAACATCAAAAGGATGGATGAAATCCAAATTGGTTCCCTGCAACTGAAGAGGGGGAAAAGAAAAAACATTGCTTTGGAAGTGCCAAGGAAGGAAAAGAAACTCTTTAATACTGTGGGATTTTTGCCTGTCTTAGAGTTTAGCTAAGGAGCTATTCTTGTCTTTATGTGGTTATATGTGGTTTATGTGGCTGCCCAGAGAGGTTGTGGAGTCTCCTTCCCTGGAGATCTTCAAGACCCGCTTGGATGCAGCCCTGTGCCACGT
>JAWLRI010000873.1:327019-356848 GCA_034781795.1 Crypturellus tataupa
GTGCAGGGGGGTTGGACTAGGTGACCTCTAGAGGTCCCTTCCAACCTTAGGCATTCTATGATTCTATGATTCTATGAAATGATTGAGCCTGCAGAGAACAAAAATAGACCTGGTTCTGTACCAACTGGACAAAAGATTGCTGAACCCATAGACAATGAAAGACACTGCTTTTTTATTTTCCTTGTTTTTTTTTTTTTTTTTTATTACTATGAAAGAATAAAACTTTTCATCTTGGCTTACACTTTAAAAAGTAAGAAAACACAAAATCAATTTTATCACAACCTTACCACCTGTACATATAGTCACAATTATCTGTGATGTCAGGATATTAACAGGACTTATAAGAAAGTCTTTTCTTGTTCTATTCTCATATGCTTCTGTTGGCCCTAGACTCCTTTTTAGGAAACTTTAACCAAAAATAAATGGATTTCCCTCAGTATTCACAAACAGTTCTAACCCTCAAATGACTCTAACCCTCTTTTCAAAGTTTCCTAAAAAGGAGTTGAGTGCTCTGTGGCGCCAAATCAGTCTGTCACAGTCTGGTCTGAGTTGTGTTGATGGGGAATCCTCCAACACTCGATGTAAACAACATCTGTCACTTTACTATGATTACTACACACAAATTTAGGCCAGTTACTCTGTAGCTGCTTGAGGCCACAAGTCTCCTATTGCCAGCCAATGAACTAGCTAAGACTTCTTAATGTAATTATCTTAGTTGTTATTGTCCTTCTGATATGCCCTCTGTACCAATTAATCCAAGACCTGTGAAGTCTGATCTCTGTGAAGCATAGTTAAAAAATTGCAAAAAGCTTGAAAAACATGTTGTTTTAGATTTATTTTTGTAAGAGAGTCTGTATAGTAGGTATAGGATCTTAGTATGTATACTAAATATGAGGGCTGTGAGTGAAAAGCACCCTGTCCTTTTCCATCAGCTTCACACCTTACAAAAATGTCTGAAAAAAAGTCTGAAAAAAAAAAAAAAGAACTACATAGTCTTTTTATCTTGATTTGGAAAGCTCTCACACTGAAAACCCATCCATTTCTCCTCATCTCAGTTTTTCCTCTTATTGTGCTCTTAAAATTTTGTACTTCCTTTTAAAGTGGAAAATAATTGTGCTGAAATTTTGTAAGGGAATTCTCTTTAAAGTGAAAGAGGCATATCCTCTACGCTACGAATAGCTGTTGAACAGATAATTACACATTCTTCTTAGACAGTCTGAGCTGCAGCATTACTTAAAGGAAATTAGCATTTAAAACACTTTTATTCTTTGTTACATCTAGTACAGATTGTTAAGAAACTTCTGTTGAATACCATGATGGAGGATAGCTATGCAAATTTCCTTAACATCTAAAATGTTGTTATCAATATTTATTAAAACTACTTTGGTGATGCTGTCTTTCTAAAAGGAATTGTAGTCCCCACTGCAACTCAAAGCTCAAAGGGTGTTAGATTGTTTTGAAACTTTCAGTATGGTAAGAAATACAAGTGGATAAAGCCATTGGTGCCAAGGAGAAGCCTAGTGCACCAATGTGTTATAAAAATTTTAAGCCCTGGAAAATCCACTCTTGCATTTTTTCCACTCCTGTGACTCAGTCATTCCTTCTGTGATAATGCCTATCCCTGTGCTGTCTATGAGCAGCAGGATGCTGCGAAGTCTATTTTAGCTCCTGACTGCAGCACTGCGGTACCTTTTCATAAGGCATCAAGAAGACTTTACTGTCTGCATCACTTTTGCTTGCCTACCTGGGTTGGGCTATTTAGTGTACATGATGATACTCCAAAGTGTCACTTTCGCTGAATCTTAGTGGGATGTGGATTGGACTGTCTTCCAATTGTGTTAAGATCTCACTCTACAGGACTTCACTTTTTTGAAGCTGAATGGTGCTTGACTTTATTTTGTCATTCAGAATTACTCTTAGGATCGTCTCTGCTGCCAGATTGAATGAGATCAATTTGTATGAAAGCCCAGATTAAAAACCTCTCAGTACTCCTTGAAACTCTACTAGAGATACCTGTTAATAACAACTGAAAACAGGAACTTATCAGTTAAACAATTAGTCCAATTGTTTTACTTGCTTCTGTGAAAGTGATGATGTTGCGAAACAAATATTATAATAATTTATTTCTTAGTTTGCTTTCCTGTTATGTTGAAAAGAATAACAAATATTCAATAGTATTATCATTATTAGAAAAGACATTTAAAACTTGGGCAACTGGTATATGATTGGCTGTTCACCCTTTGTCTAAAAACTCGTCAACAAAAAAATCACAGCAGCAGTCTGGATGTGTAATTTTGCTGCACAGCCCCATTTACTTAAAATGCTCTGATTCACAAAGTGCAAGACCCAGTGCAATTAGCTGGGATTTGGGTGGTGGCACAGAGCTCCCGTCAAGATGCAGAAGAGCAGCAGCAGTAGGACAGGACAATGAAATCACTGACTGGTGCAGCTGAGGTCTTCCCCAGATGCAGAACCACAGCTGTTGAGGTATCCAGGAGTTCTGATTGCCCGTTTTCTGGAACACAGCCATCACAGTTTTGGCAGTTCTCATGCCACTCTCCCATGGTTTCCATTTTATACATGACTATAAAATGACATACAGATTGGAGCACAGATGTAATGAATAAGCTAGAGTTCAGGTTTACTGCATTGCTGATATTGGATGATTGAGGAGAGAAAGAAAATCTTTTTTTTGCCTTTTTTTTTTTTTTTTTTTTTTTTTAAGATGAAACTGCTTGTCTTTTGCAAATTATATTTACAGTCTTGACTATGACTCCAGGAGCGTCTCAAAGCCCATACTGTATGACAGGATGAAAACAGTTTCTTGTGCTTCTGTATGGTCAGATGTATTTTTAACATTGTAACTTCTTACCTGTGCCTGGAGATTTTCATTGTTATCCCTGGTGATAGAAGCTCTTGGGTAGCCCTTAGCATTGGTAGACCTGGTCTCCTTCCTTTCTTGTGGCTTATATAGGCTGTACAAAGGAAACCCTTTTCTAGTTTTGCCTGGGGGGAGCTGAGACATGCAGAGATTTTACAGTTCACCAAAGTAGCTCTGTGGTAGACTCTGTGGGTCTTAAAAATCCCAGTCTAATATTCTACTACAAGAATTTCATTAGTGTGTTAAATACACAGATGTCTAAATATGCACAAAACCCCCTTCATTGGTTTAGAATGTTTATTGCAAGAACTATAGAAATATAACCACCTGGACCTCAGAAACACTCTGATTTTGAATTCCAGCCTCTATTTCCAGCTTCTGCTTATGTTTCCTCTTCCTTCAGCTCCTCGCTTACACTCTGTATTTGCCTTGCAGCAGTTCTGAGGATAGGAGGAAGAGGTAATGTCATAGAAGTTACTCATGCTAGTATGCTTTTCTGGCATATGCTTAAGAAAAATATCCTGTAAATATCCTGTACTATGTTCTCTATTATACACTCTTCTTGAGTATTTGCTTTTTTTTTTAATGTATTCAGAGCTAGAGTCAGTCTAATCCTGCCAGCAAGTCTGGGGAAATAGATAGTTTATTCCTACAAGAATAGATTTATAATCTTAAAGCTATACTCTGTCCGGTGACACATCTCAACAACGAGACCTTGGAAATCTTTATTGTACATGCATGGCTAGTGGCCTGAGATGCAAAAGAGGATGACAGAGATTCAGTTTATGAGATTGTTAAACCTTTCTCCTTCTTTTTTCCTGAGGTAAACATTACGTCAGAAATTCCAGGCAGTTTGCAGTATTTCCAAATTAAATCTTTCTTCAAGCACGACATGGTCTAAATGCATGTCCAGTAACAGCATTCATAGTGCATATCCATAGATATGCTGGATTAGTTTGAAAGCTTTTCCAAAATTGTCAGTCTTTATAAAAATCCTTTATAGATATACTTCTAATCAGCCTCTCCAAGCAAATGCAGAATAAATCCTGAGCAGCTGTCAGTTTTGTGTGAAGCTCTGAGTGAAATATGATGTTTAATATTTGTTTCTTTTGATATAGAACATATTCCAGTCCCATTCACAGTGAATGTTAAAACACACAAATAAACACCCATGATCCATTCCGGTCAGTGGAAAGAGGGCAATAAAAAGAATGGGAATGGGATGATAGCTTGTGCTGCATCAGCATTTTTCCTTAAGTAGCATTACCTATATTTCTTCTATCAAAGAGTTTTTATCCTTTTCTTTATTAGTAGTTTTTTAAAATATCTTTAATTCTTTACTAGTTTTATGTCTATTAAATCAAACTTTCTCCTTTGGTTTCATGCATGGGATTTACTGGTGATGGATAACCCATTAAGTGGTCCGACTTTTTCTGTTCCTTTTAACTGTTATAATTTTCCTGTTATTACATTCTTCCCAAGTAGGTATTAAGCCTTGACCAAATAACTGCTTTTTGGAGGAAAGAGAAAATAGAGAACTTAAGCTTGAAGGAATGATCCGTAGAGTCTTCCTGCCTAATATTCAGTGCACCATCAGTTTCATACTTCTCAATAAGCAGGCATCTCAGATCTTCTAGCACACTGGAGATAGCTTATGACATGAGCATCATTCCATTTTCACAGGTAGTCTTAGAGATAAATCTCGTAGGAGTTTTTTTGCCTTGACACAAAGCCTTTCTCTGTTCCAGGAGAATTACTATGCTAGTTCAGTCTGGGAATATGTTTTGGCAATTTAAAGGTATAAAACCTTTACATGAGTGTCAAAATGATCCCCAAAGCAGGTATTACACTCTAGGAAATCCAGAATTGTTTACATTTTAAAGGAATCCAAACATATTATGATATGAAAATAGCCAAGTTAGGGAGCTAAACAACACTAATTATCCTACTTTTGAAATAGTCCAAAACAAACATATCACTAAAATGATACTTGCAATTGGAATATAACGTTTTGAATCTATACAGTGCAGGCACTCTAGACAATGAACCTCTGTCAGCTCCTTATCAGGGTTTATTTATTTATTTGCATAGTTCTCAGAAAACTGATAGCAAGATATGGCAGCTTATAGACAGACTTGGGTCAAAACTGGCATCAGAACTCCCACATCAACCTTATAGCTTGGCGCTGAATTATCTTTAGCATTATAATGGTACAGTAGTTTGCATTTAGTAAAATTTCCAAAGTTTTCCATCAACCAAAAAAATGATAGACTTTGTTAGGTATATTCAAACATTCCCCCCAAAAATGTATAATTATAAAGTAATTTGTGGTTGCAAGAGACCTCAAGAGGTCATGTATTAAAACCCTTTACTCAAAGAACAACCAATTTCAAAAAAGCAGAGCTGACTTCAGATGTGGTGAGAAGGTTCAGAAATATGACAAAAGACCCTGCAGGTAAAAACAAGTGTTTTCTTTTCTGACAAAAAAAATGCTTAATCTTTTTCTCTTGAGTAGAGGTAATGAGACAGATGGGGAGCAGAGGTGCTTAAACAAGTACAGGGTCAGTGGTTACAGACACAGATTCTGCCTCTTTGAAGCATGGGGGAGTTTTAGCATTGAATTAATTAGACAAAGAATTGGCCCTTGGTTAAAGTGTTTCACGGGAAAAGGCAGCTCTGGAACTGCTGGGATATTTGAGGTTGCAACTGATAGCTAGGATCTTACTGACATTTTCTAATAACATCCACGTGGTGATAACTTTTTTTTATTATCGCTGTGACCAGAACTATCAGCAGAAATACGAGTATTTTATTTTCTTTTTTAATCTTCTTTCATTGTACTGAATTGGAGGTATTGATGGCTTCATAAGAGTAGAACAAAACAATTAATTCGGCGTTTGCTTAAATCCCTTGATGTAGAAATGAAAGATTTTATATAATGATGAAGTCCCCAAAGAGTTAAGTCAGTAAAGCACACAAACCCATATATACACATATTTCAGATTTGTTGTGATTCTTCTGTATCATGTCTACTTCTGTATTTCTCTGACACACCAAGAATGAAAGCAATAGGTAAACCTATTTTACTCTCTGCTTTTCATTCTGACCACAGAGAGGGAAACAGAGAAATCACTGAAATTAGACATTTGAAAAATGATTGCTCATGTATTATCCCTTTTTATCAAAATGTTAATTTGCTGACCCAAACAAATAATTGCATTTTAATCTTTCACAGTTAATATGTCAAAATGTCACTAAATGGAGATCAGAATTAATATTGATTTATCCAAGGATTAATCGTATCTTCAGGAAAGGTTTTTGAATATTCACATATAAAAAAAAAATGCATACAGACAGTACCAGCCTTATTTTGATGCCTCATTGAAATTCAGTTTTGGAGTAAGATATTGTTCTGTATAAATAAGAATACTATACCTTTTTCTCCAATATCTGATAATTGCTTGTCATCAGCATTGTGGTCTGATAATAACAATGCTCTTCTGAGTTGAAGCAGGATGTGCATTTGACATCGGTAAACTCAGGGCATAAGCAGATTTGTGTACTGTAAAGAACCACATCAATATGAGTTTGCAACATTCAAGTATGGAAATGAGGAGTTTTCAGAAATGCACAGATATTTCTGACAATTTTTTTTTGCACCATGTAGTCAATAATTGCCGTATCAGTGACAGGACACGGAAATCCTTTTAAGGAGAGTGAATTATAGCCCTGACATGGAGAAACGTCCAACTTAAATATGTTTAATGCTCTATTAAGGGTCTCTGTCCAATTTCTAAGGGCATATAATTATTTGCTGCCACAATGCTGTATTTTTGTTGGCATTTCCTCTGAAGTCTGTATGACTGAAGACATTGGTATTTATGCCATCTTCCCTGCATTTAGGTTAAGATGCATTTACAGGGAGCAGTAAAGGAACTTGTGCTTCTCAGTAAAAAAGCAGTATCAGTATGTATAAAAACTGTATAAAAATTTGGACCTTGCTCCTTGCTCAGACAAGAGAAAAAATAGCTCTTCTCTTCACTGGACTGAGATCCCAAACTAAGTTTAGATCAAATTATCTTTTTATGATTATGAAGATAATTATGAGTTTTGCCCAAATGCAGGAAAACTAGAAAGCCTAATAGTTTTGGGAGTTTCTTATTTTCTCTCCTAAAATGTAGTGTATTTAGAATGCTAATCAGGGACCTAAATATAAGTATATAGTGCAATTCCCTAAGGGATCTGAGACACCTAGCAGATAAGCCACAGGACGCATGGGAAACACCTGTAGCAGAATGTGGGAGTCAGCAGTACATCCCCAAGTGTGTTAAAAATATAGAACTGAACTGCTTCCTTGATGACTTGCATTCTTCCTTAGTTATTACATTTGTTTTCTAGACAAAGATTATTCAATGAAGGCTAAAAAAGGATTGCTGGCCTTTCCCTCTTGACCAGCTGTTGATCAACCCCCCTTTTCCATTGCAGCCTGCGGAAGTGTTGACAGATCTTTGTGACTTTCAACTTTATAATGTCCTAGGTAACTGGAGAACGAGATTATTCAACAAATTCCAAAGCTTCTTGTTTTCTGCAGTAGCTAGATTTCAACTCGCTTTGAGTTCATCTTACTCTGTAAATAGCGCCATCAAAATGAATAGCATAACTCATGAGGTTGCTATTATGCAATACTAAGAATCTCTATCTGAGCCTGAATAATTCTGGTGATCATACAGTATTAACTACTGTGAAAATCAAACAGAATTAGGCTTTTCAGAAGTGGAGCTTGGCTAGTGAACGTCCACGCCATGTAACACCACATTCGTCTTGGCTCCAGCCTGCCCGGCCAAAATAACACGGTGCTCTGGAGCTTGTTAATGTAGCTGTGCTCCAGTGCATGCTAATAGCTTCTCCTCCCACTCTTCTCCTTCCCCTTCTCTTGGCACAGAGCAGCAGCAGTAGGAGGTGAAGGAGCAGAGGTGAAAGAATTTAAATAAGCCAAAGCTAACGTGCTTCAGAGTACCTTTCAGATTTGTTTAACGAATGGAGTGGTAAAGGAAGGAAATGCAAAGCGGTGAAGAGGAATAGCTGGGGAGATTAAACGGCTTTAAAGAAGCTGGAATTAGAGAGCTGTAGAGAAGAATATCTATGGCTGAAGGTGGGAAAAAAGTCTGGAAATAAAATAAGGAAGGAGCTGCAGCACATGGTATTATGGAAAATTAGCTTTAAGACAGAATTTATTGGATAGATCAAGGTATCTACCCTGACAGAATCTTCTTAACTACCACTTTGGTTCACTTAACAAACTTAACATGCTAACTGAGAAACACAGAGTCAAGTAAACAAAGCTTGGGGCCTGACATATGGGGATTTACTTTTTTAAGGCAAGATAAATGGCCTTGCAAAGATGGTCAAGTCATTGGAAATAGTAAAGCCATCAATAGTCATAAATTCAATCCAGAATAATAGATATTGTTTTAAGCATAACCAAGTAGTATGGGCTAAATTCCATACAAATCAGGATATGCTACTTCTTTTATCTAAAGAGATTATCACTGCACAGAACTTGGGCCACATGGACAGAGTACTGGGTTATCCCTTCTCTGAGAGAATCAGGTGCATTCCCTCCTCATTTCTGCTGGAGGGATAGCTGCAGCTCCGACTCAGGGTTTTGCTTCACTGTAACTTTGGGTAAACGATGCACTTCAAGGTTAAATCCTGATGTCTACATGCAGGAGTCTGAGCTCCCATCATGCAGCGTCTAGAGCTAGAGTGTGATGCAGCTTCCTAAACCCAGTTGGCATTGGAGATGTCAAAAGGTATCTAAAGGATAAAGATCTGTCAGTGCTATGCAGGACTGGTGCAATGACAGAAGATTTAACAAAAAACTGTACTCTTTAGCGAGAAGTGCTGAGGCCAGGAGAGTGTCCTAATGTTACTAAATGTCCATGTGAAGACACCTGAATCAAACCATCAAGGCATTAACTGACACAGCCAATGGAGCTCCCATGTCAGTCAATGTCTGCTTTAGGGAGACCTGAATTACTCTTTGATTCTCCTGACCTGAGTGATATGGGACTTGAATCAGTTGCCATTTGATCGCTAGTACCACTTGTGAGGCCCTGAGATGTCTGGCCAGAAGATCAATGATATATTTCTAGCTGGATGTCTTTCTGATTAAATTATCTGTATGTGTAAGAAATGTCTGGAACTCAGTTACCTGCAAAGGAAAGATAAGCATTATATAAGGCCAGAACAGCAGCATCATGATTATATCTGCCTCTTTTGATAAAAGTTATGAATAACTTTTAAATGGGTAACTTGATGGTAAAAGATAACTCAATTTTTTACTACATTTATCTGAGCAGAAATCTGTAGAAGAGTTCGATTTGGTCCTAAACCATTAAGGTCAAAGAGGAAAAAAAGAATGGTTATTTCCATATGGTGAGGAATAGGGGCTTATTTCTCTTCAACCTTCCTGAACAGCTAAGTAGAACTATCCTGATTCAAAGTTCTGCATGCAACAAAATATTTTATCAAGGAAAGAGTTATTTGGGGTGGTTGTAGTTATCATAAATATAAAGAGATAAATCAACCTCAGATATTTTCCCTCAAGGAAAAAGATGTTTGTCACTAATTCTAATCATTTATCCAAAATGAAATCAGTTGTGTAGATTTAACATTTCTACCCCTTATACTCAGGTCTGAAATATCTCTAAATTATTTTTTTCCCTTTCTTCTGCATTTCAATTTATGCTGAAATCGGTATTATCATTTGTGAAAAGGATGTCCTGTAGTGGTATTTCTGTGGTAGCTTTCTCTCTCCTTTCTCATTTCTGGGTTTATTTGGGTCATCAGGAATAAAAGAATAAAGGTTAGAAAGAAACATTTGTTTTATTTAGTGATGTTTCAAAGCAAAATGTAAGAGGAGGAGGGAGGGCAATGATCAGAAATTGTAGCTTCCTCTCTGCAGCTCCATGACCCAAACTTGTGGCCTCTTTCTTTGCCAACTTCTTTGCCAATGTCCGATAAACCTGGGAGAGGGTCTCTCTTTCCTCTCTCTCTCTATTAGAAAACTTGATGACTGGGCAGGCACACTCACCAGAGACAGGAGACATAGATATAAACACCTTTATGTAGATGTGACTCTAAAAAGGATTTGCCCAAATAAGTTATTTGAAAAGTAAGCTATCATACTAAAAGCTGACCACTTCCTATTTCTCTTTTTTTTTTTCCACTACATTTTTTTCAGTGTAAGTAACTGAAGTTACTGTATTTCATATTAAGATCAAGAAGGGAGTTAGGAGGCCTATGAGGATTTTTGGTAAGGGAGGTTTGGGTATGAACAACATATTTGTGCATAGAGGAGCAGCTACTAAGATTTTCTGCTCTGTTGGATCGTTGTGTATCAGAACATGCTGATTTACTGTCTTGGTGAAACATATGTCCCAGGAAACTGCTGAGTGCCTAAAAGTTTCATCAACCTTTTTAGAGATAGGGAGCCAAATGCCATCTAAGCTGTCGTGCAAGTGCCTTAAGTTTTTTTGTTTATTTTTTGCTTCTTGCTGCCTACCTTAAAAGATTTTCAATTATATAAATAGAATGTCTACAAAACCTCAGTTAAATTTTAGGCCATTCTTCAGTAAAAATGTTTTTCTTAACTCTGCAGAATTTTGGGCAGGTGTTGAGCATTAAGTTTTAGAGTTTCATTAAAGCTCAATAGCTTAATGCTGCTAAGTCATTCAGGTGCTTTTAAATGTCTTGTTATATATAACCTTATAGGTCATCTGTAATACTGACATCTTGTGAGTCTCAATGACACAATATTAGGGAAAAAAAAAAAACAGTCTCATTCTCAGCTATTTGTGCTACAGGCTCAGTAAAATGTAGAGTTTTTTTAAATAAATCTGAGATGTTAATCAAAGCTCTGCACACATGACCATCTGTCATGATCTGTGATAGTAAAACCCCTGCTGCTAACAGTAGGCAGAGACATGCAATTATTTGTCTTATAATCAGAAACATTAGCAAACACTCCTGGATGCAAAAAGCAAATAATGGATGAGCCAGACACCCACAAACTATTAATATATGCAGATGACCTTCTGTTTACAATTAAAAATCTAATATTCAGAGCACTAAAATCACCCAACCTATCAGAATCTGGAACAGCTTCATCATATAAAATCTTTCAGACTAATCAGATGTCTATTTCCTGACATCAATGCCTCAAATTTACTAGGCCTTTACTAGAAAGGCAAACACAATTTGTATTCATATCAAACTGGTCTGAAAGATATAATCAAAGACAAGATGAAGCTGGCCAACTCAAGCCTCTGAGCAGAGAGAGTACTGTGAAAGCCAGCATTACTTCACAACTCCATTTTTAGTTCTTATTTTTTGTGGAGGGGGAAGGAGAGGGAAGGAGTGCAGATGAATATTTTCAAATGACATGACAATAACATACAGAAAATGATTCAGATGGTATAATAAAACCTCTCCTGAAAATCTACAGAAATATATGGCTAACACATCTGAAACTTGCATCTGTCAACCGAGACTTTGTCACGCAAGGCTATCAGACTGGACTGGGATGTGGAAGTTACTAAAGATCCCTGGTTTTGAGAGCTGCAAGAATCAGCTACAAAATCCTTTTAAGGAAGAGGTGGAAGCTTTATATCCTTTTTATCCTGCAATGGTGGAAAAGGAAAGACTGGTAATATGTGGCTGTAATGCTACAATGGTGGCTCTCAAAGACTAGCTTCAAGTGTCCCTTTAGAGGAGGATCCCTAATCTGGGGTCATCTTGGCTGTTGGCTCTGTAACTTCAACAGGATTGAACAGAGGTTTGCCGATGACTGTATAGACAACAGAGATACCAGGCCACTACTTGGATCAGTGTGATATACAGCACAAATGAGATGGATCTCTTACTGTGTGTGACAGCAGAAAAATAAAAAATGTGTATGAGAAAAAAAATTGAGGAAATTAATAAATAAAATAATATTATATATATATACGTATATAATAAATTAAAGGATTATGGATGTTAAGACATTTTCTGATTTTTTTTAATTTTATTTTTTATTCTAGAAACTGAACAGAAGTTTCAGAACCAGTTAAATGACACTGCAGTCAAGCAAAATCAGAAGTCTAAACAGTTTACCCTGAATCTTCTTTATTTTTTTTCTTTTTTCTTTTTTAATTAGTTTTAGTTATTTATTTTAGTTAAAGCTGTGCATTGTTTTAAGTTTTCTAGTGTAATAGTTCATACGGACCACCTGAGATCCAAACCTTTTTTTCTGTATGCATTAGAATTTTTTCTGACATAAGAAGTGTAAATACCAAAGAAAACTGAATGAGTAATATGATTGAGAAAATAACCACATCCATATAGCAGTAAATATTTTAACCAGTAGTATGTGATCCCTGGATATCAAGTGTAAAATAGTATTTTTCACTATAGATGGAGGCATTTTTTTTCTTCTTTCAATTTACAGCAGCCCCATTGACTTCAATAAATTGTTCTGGATTTGCACCAAAGTAACTGAGAGCAAAATTTGACCTGGGGACTTCAACATTTCTTTTAAATCTAAATTTGTAATAAAGCACAAAACTTCTTAATGATGAATTCTTCTGTTGCTAGGCAGTCTGGCCCTGATGGGCTGTTAAAGTTTGATTTACTCTGCTGATCCATGACCTCTTTTTCTGACAACTCATTTTTTATGATTATTTATTTATATTATAGAAGCATGAAGAGGCTTCTGAGGTGACCAGGGCTCTATTGTGCCATCAGGCACTATCCAAACTCAGATTAAAGGAAATCTCACTCTGAAGAGTTTGCTATTTATATAGTGGGAATAGATTTTTGGGGGGGAGAAGTGAAGAGGAGGAGGGAGCTCTATTTCCCCCAGATATTGTGTTTCACAATGCGCTATATCTGCTCTACTCTGTTGTAGGGGAGAAACTCAATAGCAATTCACCCTTGCAACTACATGTGCATTGAGAAAGCCAAGGGCTGAGCAAAGAAAGGACTGACCTCTCCTTTTCAATGTCCTGTACACAAGTGGCTGTGCATATGGCAGAGTTGGTTAAACCTGTCAAATATAGCTCAAATAGGCTAAAAAAGCTATTGGGAGAAGGAGGACAAAAGTACATATAGCCACACATGTGGGAGATGATTTTAGGCTTTTTTCCTTTCCAAAATGGGCAAAAGCTCTTTGGCGTAGGTGTTGTCCAATTGTTGTCTATTTCTGGAGAGCCCTCTGAAATCTTTTAGGTTCCTGCCTTGTGCACTCCACTGATGACAGCTACTTACTGCTGAGCAGCTTGTGAGTATCAGGGACCAGACACGGGCAAGGAAAAACAGCTGTGCAATATTTATTTTGAGAACAGAACAAGCACACATCTATTGATTTCCCAAAATGGTACAAGACAAAAAGGTCATATTTTCTGTGCTACAGACCTTGGGGCTCCACTAAGGTTCAGCGAAGCTATTTCACCCGAGGTGTCTGTGTTTTATTAGCAGAATGCCATTGCCTGGCATCCCAAAGAGACCATGCTGCAAATGGCATGTGAAAATTGATTGCTGAATTTCTGCCATGTTCACAGGGCTCTGTGGATAGTGATGTACTTTCCCATCAGCTGCACTGGGATGTGCACCCTCGAAGAAGCGTGAACATGACCTGACACTGCACCACCTAGGATCAGTTACGGTGACACAGATTGGAGCTCCAGACACAGCAGGAGGAGTCTCACCTGCCCCAGTGAGGCACAGACTATTTGAGGTGGGAAATACTGGAAAATCTAAATTAGTGAAGAATTAGGTACAGAAAATCTCACTCCCTTCAGTACGCGGCCTTGTTATTCCATATGCATTCTTTTCAGACTAGCTTTTGTGTTGTTAAACAACATTCGTTTAGAAGAGCAGAGGCTAATGCCTTGGGCAGAATCTCTGCTTCCCTTTTTCTTCTCTCATCTTTCAAAGTGGACTCACTTTTTACAACTGATCACGACTGTCTAAAACTATACAAGCACCGTGGAAGTGTGAATCTGAGTCACAAGGCTTAGTCTTGCCTTGTCTTGCCTGATATTCCACTTGAGAACCTTAAAACCAAGAGTTTGCTCTTAATTCTACTCGAGATGCTATAAATCAGAGATTATTCCACTGGGATCAATGTAAAGTTGCTGTAAAGCTGAGCTGAGTGATAAAGATCTAGCTTCCAAATCATACCTATCATGAATGAAGAGGGCAGGGCCCTTCACTGTGTTATTGCAAATGATTTGAGCTAGGTGGAGCTGGAAATATTGGACAAATCCAAGAGGGAAAAGGAAGCAATGGGTCATTCTATGTTTTCTTCCCTCTTTGCAGTGTTGTGTTGTATACCAGCTGGGTTCTTCTTTCTCCTGTTCCATCCCTACCTCTGCCCAGGCTGCAGTTTAGCTGTTCTGTGTGCAAGTGTATTTTGGGTTCTCTCAGGGTTGAGTTTTGTAAATATAAAATAGTTGACCATACTGGGCCAGATGATCAGTCAACAGAACTCAGGCTGAGTACACAGGACAGACTCATTCCTGCAGGGGAGCTGATCTAATATTAAGCAGGCACATGGTGGCTTATAACATCTCTCACCTTTTTTTCCTACTTAACTAGTGTTTGGATTTCTTTATTTTCCCCCCCATTCTCTTTAAATATTGATCGGACCCTAACAGTACATGCTCACCTGCCAGGCAGGCTGCTTTACTTGTTGTAGCTAGGTGTGTGTTTGCAGGCAAAAGGACAAACAAGGCTAAATTTTTTGTAAGGAGTTATCTGCACTAACTGTGTCTGTCCCTCTGGGCATCCTCCCATCTGTCAACTGTTCTCCATAACTAGCTTTTCCTGCCAGCCCCAGGATTCAAACTTAATATCTACTCTTGTGGTTCCTGAAAAGCCTTGTCTTGTTCAGACAGCAAGGAACTCTGCTGCGCAGCACCAAAAGTTTTATTTTTTCCCCTTTAATCCAAGCAAGTATACAAGACACAAAGACCCTGGAGCTGTCTCCTTTCTGCCAGCCCTACCATGTGATTGTTGTTGAGTGACTGTGACTATGGGGCTGTGATTTTTATTTCTGTATTTTTAGGTTGAGATATGTCTTGCAATTCCATTCCCAAGTAGAATAGTACAAGACATTGGAGTAAAAAGGAATAGTCATCTCTGGTAAAGATGTGGTCAAACGATGTTTTGAGGGGAAAAAGGCGGTAATTAAGATTAGAGGTAGAATTATGTCCATGTAGAGATATTAAGGCTAGGCACTGTCTGCATCCTATATCCAAAAAAACTCTTAATACGTACAGAAACCTCAACCACACAGTTCTCCGCCCAATTCTGAGCTGAAAGGGAAAGGCATCTCTGTATATTAACAGGATGGAACTGGCACATTAAAGTCAGACAGTGCTCATGCTAGCAAATCCACTAGGAGCTGATCTCATCAGCTTGGGCATGCTCAAATATGCTCCAAGTGTCTTCTGCTGATAGCCAAGGCTATCACAACCTATGAAAAGTAAGGGAGAGCAAATAAAACTGCACAAATTGTGAAATTCTATGGAGGAGATGTTTAGAGGATCACTTGTAGCAGTGTGTGAGGACATAAGCAACACATAACAGCTGCATGTTCATAGGGGGTATCAAATATACTTGGCAAAAATAACTTGTGCTCCTGATTTCCTCTGGATTTTGCATTTCTGGATCTAACCATAATTTAACCCATTCTTAGAGCATTGTGCTGTTCTCTTTGAAATTAGTAGGAAAATTCCTAGAGTGTTTGAAGAAGGATGATGCCTATTATTCATAGTAGCCAAGTGCGAAAACACTCAGTGTCAGCTTTCATCAGCAGCAAAGGCTATCCAGAAATATGGATTTTAGCATAGTCTGGAGGAGTCTAATGCAAGTGCATTAGGCAAATGCATTTTATTTCAATCAAATGCATCTTCTAATTTGTCTTTCTCCATAAACTGCCTGAATGCTGAACATCAGTTCAAAACTTGGTGAACATAATTTTAATATCTGTATTGTATAAGTTTTGATTAACAACCTCCCATTTTGAAGTCCCTGGTTTCTCTGGTGGTACAAACAAAGATGATTAAAAGACTTTTGACTGGAACTTTCCTGGCATATGTTATGAAAAGATTTCTGTCCCTAGGTTTTCCAGTTATGGCATAGGAAAGACAAAGACTAGACTATTAATCAGTATTTAGGCTTCTAGAAAAGTCTATTTTGGTTGTGTGACAGTATTTAAAGTGCTGATGTTCCAGAATAGTTATTTCTACAAGATGCAGCACTAGTGAAAATCTTTTCCAAACTTTCGTCTCTTGCACATTGCCTGGGAAGAAAGTGAAGAACGAGAGACTACAAGTATACATATTGTAAACATGACTGAACAAAGAACCTCAAAAAGAAGAATGAAAGTCAAATGTTGAAAGCTTAGTGATGTTATAGTCTCTTTTGCATGAGTCATGAACACCTATGTTACTCCTCTCCCCTTCATATATTGATATATTTCTTGATGCAATCTTCACTTTGTGTATGGAGATATAATGAGATTGTGTCAAAAGCCTTACTGAAGATGAGACAAAAACGTCATCCTCATATTATGTGTAACTGGAGCAAGAACTGTTATCCAAGAGCATTTTCTTGCACATCTTCTGTAGTCCTCTTTATAGATATTTGACTCCTGCCTACAGTAACACAACACATACTATACTTTGGCTGCAACAAATCAGGAAAAAAATTCTTGCAAGATGTCATAGTATAAATGAAGCTAGAGGGCAGATCACCCCATCCTATTCCATAACTAAGAACTAGATTTTTTATCTGAGTTAGATGTTAGGTTTCTTTAGGAGTCCAGGGGGAGAGAGAAGAACGTCCAAGGAGTGTCTAGCTCTACATAACTCATATGACATTTCAGAAAGAGATTAATTCCCTTCTGGAGGCATCTGCCTGTCTTCATTAGTGACTAAGAATAATTTTTGGACAAGTAAAACAAGCCAAGATGAATCCCCTTGCCAAACTCTGCATATTGATTCATTTATGCAGTCCACTTTTGCCTAACTCAAGTTACTGAATATGTTTATTTTGCTACCTTAGTCATTGCTGTAGTTGTAAGATGTTTCTTTGAAAATGATGCTGAAAGCTGTAGTTCTGCAAGGCTCCTCCGGCACCTTGATGATATTGTACAATATCTTAATGAAATTCAATTCTTCTTGAAGACAGAGAAAAAAAAAAAAGAGCCGTCTGAATGAGTATCTGCTACTCTGAGACTGTGACAGATTTTCTATAAATAACACGATGATTAAATCTTTTGCTCAATATAGTCACACAAAGGCATAGCTTGGATAATCCTAGCACAACCTTAGACCTTGCTTTAAGAATATAGGTACCCAGTTGAGGCAACACATTTCTTTTGTTACTGTGTCTGAAAATCCATAGTCAGTTATTTTCTTCTTGCAGAATTAGTTGTTAATAGATGCTGGCATTTGAGAAGAAAGAGAGAGGTTGTTCTTGGTAGGTCCATAAACAAACATTGTAAAATGCATAAGTTTTAAATAAATAAATAAGACAAGTTTCAGCCCTTTATCCTGCTAGAAACCATTCTAGTTTCTAGTTCTTTGCCAGTAAAACCCATATTTTTATTTGTTCCACACAAAATAACTTGTCAATTCAAGCATCTGCAATAGATTTCCAACAGAAAAATACAGAATGTGGTAGTCATTGGGAAGTGCTGTGCTGTTGTCTGTACCTTCATATACACTTCAAGATGTATTTTTCTGATATAATACCAAAAGAAGAAACAGGCGTGGCACTGTGAGAGGAAATCAGATTTCACACTTGCTCCTTTCAACAAATGGAATAAGGATTTGTTGCAGGAATTCATCAGCCAAGCAATAGAAGTGTTTTCCTGGCAGTGGCAGTATCGTTATTAGACAGCTGAAGTGTTGGGGAAGGTTGTAAGCTTATTCACAAATGATGGGGAAAATTCTACCATTTCCCACCCTAATTCAAGTAGCTCAAGCAGTCTGCAAGAGTAGAGAGCAGTTGCAGTTCATAAGAAATTCTTTATATTTTAGCACTCCTTTTTCTACCATGCAAACCAAATTCATGAGCCAAACACAGCTGGTAGTTTGGGTTTCTCCTTTTACTCACTTGCAATGATTATGTCAAAGATTCAGTCTGTACTGTGGATAGTGGTGGATGCAGGCAGGCTCGGCCTGCCCTCCGAGCTGACCAAGGACAGTGTGATCACATCAGTGCAATGCAGCACCGAGGTTAATATATGCTGCTAAAAGGAAGGCATATATTAGCCAGGGCTTTGGTCCAGGCTTACAGACAGCTTTGGCATCAGAGTTGGCTCATGTCCCTCTGCCTTGGTCTAGGGGGCAGTGCAGGCTCACCCAGTGTTCAAGCAACCATCGTGGATGCCCCACACCACTTCTGTGTGCTGCCGGTGCAGCCATTCCTAAGGGACTTGGGCCTGAAAGAAAGCAGCCAGTGCTTGGCACGCCAGAAGGTTGAGGTATTGGTTAATTAAATTCCTTGTAGGTTTTCCCTTGATGATAATACTAAATCCAGGGATAAGTTGTCTTGGCAACAGCTTTGGCTACTGTTTTTTCCACCCTTGCTTTTAGGCTTGTGATTAAAGGTACTCAAGTATGTAAATCACCAGCTGAGGCTGGTGGATTTATTTATTTATTTCATGGAAAACAGTCCCCACATTAATTGATAATACCATGCACCTTCACTTATGTTTGAATAACAAAACAATGCATTCTCTCTCCAGAGCTCAATCTTTAGACAACGATATATATTATTTGTTTCAAAATGTAATAAAGATACATACTTAATATCTTCTTTCCAATTAAACTTTATGACTAGGGGTTGACAATGGTTATATTTTTGGCCGTGTTTTTTAATTTTCTTCAAATGTGTCCCTGGGAATTCAAGAGGCAGCTTGAAACATAAACATGTTGAATGTTAAAATAGTGTCATATATTTTGTGGCCAAAATGTCATTATATAGATGTGTGGAAAATATCAAATATGGTTACTGTAGCTAGGCACCTAACCTGCTTCTTCAGTGGAGCTCAGTGTTTCCAATTTCAAATGAAGTAAATGGCACCTAAGTGCCTGGTCCTTTATTTATTTATTTATTTGTTTGTTTATTTACTTTGTGGAGTGACATCAACTGACTGGCTGAAGACTATTAATTTTGGGTATCTTTGCAACAAATCCAGTCACTTAGTTGAATTATTAGTCACTTTGCATGTTTGTTAAAGAATCCTCAGTGATAAATGAAATGTACAAACATGGATTTATGCTTCTCATTTTAGTTATCTCAGTTAATAGGTTAACTTCTTCATAAAAATGGTAATTTTATGCACAGATGCTCTTTCTGGGTGTAGGGGCACAGCAAGCAGGTAAAGCGCCTCCCCACTGTCAACTTGTGCAGATGTTTTTACTCTCTCCATTTCATTTTCTGATGGTTGGGCTGTCAGCAGATGAGACACTTCTGCATGTCCATTGGTCTGTGTGACTGAGACCTTGAAGACACACTACAATGGAGTGGATAGTCCCTCCTACCAGCAGACATGAGGGACGGTGGCAGGTACAGCAAGTAATCCAAATGCTTGGAGTACTCGAGGGATTTAGGAAAGGCCAGATGTGTATTTCCCTTGCTTTCCTTTCAGACAGCACATATTTGATTTAGACTGCACACATACTGCCCTGTGTACAATAACCTGTGATAGAGCAGTGAGCTGTGTACACAATTGCTGTCTTTCAGTCCTGAATCCATGAAGGACTTTCTTTGTCCAAATCCTGGTCAGTGGGTATGTATTGGAAGTTTGGGGCTTGGAAGGACAAATGCAGATATTATGCTTTATAATGGCTGAAGATTTCTTGAAAAATCAGAGGGAGGGAACATCTGTCATTGCAAAACTCAAGCAAAGAACTGCCTACTGGCGAACTCAGGCAGGAGTGTCAGTGTGTCAACCTAGTGTGAAACGTGGCTCAGGGCAGATGACAGTGCTTGTGAAATAGAAATATCTGTATCACCCAATGGTAAGCACTTTGCTTACCTGGGTATGTTGTGGAGCCGCTTTCCTTTGGGTCTATTTACAGACCTATTGGCTGTGGAAGGAAAAGGGCTGCTCCCAAGATTCACCCATGGAAGGATCCTAATTTAGGTGCCTGCATTATTCCTTAGTGTTTTCTCTTTCTTAGGCTACAGAAAGTCAAGGGAAGTGTTCATCATAACTCAGCCCTCAGCCTGCTAAGTTACATGGTGTGCAACCCTCTCTTTCAGATCCTCAACAGTCTCTGGCCTACTTGGAATAAGAACTTGAGGAACTTAATTGAAAGTACCCCTACTATTTCCATACTTCTAATAAGAAAACAATAGAAAATATTTCTGAGGACACAGCTGGTGACTGAACTAGACAGTTATGAGATGACATACCTCTGTCTGGCTGACAGCCCAGACTGCCGTGCAATTAAGTGTGTCTAAATGGAGATCTTCAGCAGTCTAAAGAGAAAAGATGCTCCTATTAGGAATTCAATACTAAAAATGATGGGAAAATATCTTCAGGGAATAGCCAGAAGGCAGGGCTGTGTAGTTTCTTTCCAGAATGAAGATAGGAAATGAAAAGCTAGGGTTGGGTAGACTTCTGTCCATGGGAATCCAATGATCTGTACTATTGTGTATTGGCCAGAATAAATGGAATATGTAAACAAGAGAGAGCTCAGGAAGTCTCTGAAGAAGGAAAACACCCAAGTATCTGCAAAGTAAAGAAAAATAAGAACCTCTGGAATTTAGATGCTGTGTGGGGAAGGGGGCTATATACATATTTTGTTGTTATTGTTGTGGATTGTTGATCATCTTCCTAAGGAGACAGGGGAATGCTAAATTTTAAATCCTCCTCAGAGGAAGATGAGACTGTTTTCTTGGGAAGGAGGCTATCACCAGAGAGTACTGAATTGATAACAAAAGGAATAAAAATAAGAGCTCAGAACAAAATTAAAAGCTGTTGGGAAGAAAATGAACCAAAGCATCCAGAGACACGGAAAGATGAAAATCTTTAATCAACTTTATGTCAGTAACTGGGAGATCAGGTGAAAAACAGTACAAGTTTGAAATTGATTCTTTATAAGTGTTTATTAACAATTCAGGCTTTTAAAAAGCCTATGAGGAAGACCTGTGTGGCTGAAAATTAAAAAATACAGTGGATTTGGTCTGTTTGAGAGAATAATATCTGACAACTGTGCTGTATATGCAACAGAAGACCAAGCCAAGGCAGAGTGTGGGATGGCTAATACCTTTTCGTGGGGGAAAAGCTGTTCTGACATACAGGATAGGAAACTACATGAGATATATTAGAGTTTTTGTGCTTGAGATGATAAAAAAATCTTAAGTTCCTAAAAATGGCAAGGGACATTTTGCTAACTAAAAGCATCTAAGTTGGGAGAACTTTATATTAAAGATCATCTTAGCAGATTAAGAGAAATGGATGACACAACTCAGACATTGCTTCAGTACACATGTTCATTGTTTGATTACTTTCGCAAGTAAAATAATAGAACTGTGACTTAAGGTTAAAATATGTATACCTGATGTTTTAAGTTCTGTTCCACAAAAATGGAAACAGTTAGAAAGTAAGTTTGCAGGGAAAAGACTATGAACAGATACATGCGTTACCACTGAGAACAGTTAAAAAAAAACATTTCATTGGATGCTTCAAAAATCACATTCTGACATTAGGAACAGAAGGCTTTGCCAGCTGTAAAACCTAACAAAAACAATCAGAAAATTGGATTAGAGCAAGAGTGAAAGCCATTTATAAAAGCATTATAAAGCAACTGGGTAGCGGTAGGGGAACAAATTGATAATAAAGGACTATTCTGGCTGAGAATGCTAAGGTGGAAAGCAACTTAGGTGAGAATATCTTTAAAAAGATAGAATTCATGACTGAGGAGAGAGTAGAAGAGAAGCAATGATTTTGAAGAAAGTAAATTTCAAAAAGCTTGAAAAACATGTGGATAAGAACTTGAGAGATGGTCTAAAAGTTGATCTAAAAGGAGGAGATAAAATTTCCACTGAAGAAATCTCTAAGAATAAGATTTCAGTTGCCCTCTGTGACAAATGTTTTAGTTCAGACAGGGTTGAATCAAGGAAATGTTAATACACTTACCATGCAGTTGGTAAATTAAAATTTGCAATATTGCTTTTAGCCTCATATTTTATGAATTTTGTCTCAAAACTTTCCACACTAATTTCATAGGATAACTACATTTCCCATGTATTATTAATAGAATAAATTACTACTCTTGAAAAAAAAAAAGTCTTAAATGAAGCCTTCTGAAATGTTGCTGTTTGCCTTATATGTCTCTGCCTGCATTAGTGAAAGAGATACGACATCATTCCAATAGAGCCTTCAACATAATACTCATAATTCTGCTTTTTGACCATGAGTCTCATGAGAGGAAGCTGGATTATCAGCTTTTAGAAGCTCTTGTCTTCTCCTTTTTTTTTTCTGTACTACAGATTTTTGAGGCAGCTGGCCAGAAGAGGATGTGTAGAATTCATACAGGGGAATAGCTTTTAAAAAGGCCCAGGTGACAAGCAATGGTGTCAAGGGAAAAAAAGGAAGGCTGGCTCAGGGTAGCTGGAGAAGGAGAAACCAATAACCTTATTAATCTTTTAGATATATGCAGAATGGTTCTTTATATTGTTTCAAGCAGTCAAATACATTGGAGAGCTCTATCATGGTCTTATATTGAATTCAGAGGCTCAGAGTTCATTATGGGGGAAGAAGGAGCTGTGCATAGTTAAGGAGAAGATATTTTTCTCACATTGTTTGGTGCTGCTTTTTGTGATATGTCTATGTACGTGTTTTATCTGGAGCATTGTCATCTGGCTAATTCTGAGCCTGATTTAAAATCTACCATGAAAAGCCTGGAGTAAGGAGTAGAAACTGGTAGTAGTTTCTGGAAACTTAAGTATCTACAGAGACTGTGATACCACAAGAAAACTGAGCTGTTGGAGGCCCTGATAACCCTTTCTGAGAATAAAAAAAAGAAGCGTCTCTTTTATTTAAGTTGAAACCTATATTTCTTGAATCTTTCTCTCTCTCTCTTCAGACAGAAAAAAGAAGTATTCTGGTGTCTTGGGACTGCTCCTTTGTTTATCTTGTGTTTTTATTGCTTACAGAGAAGTTTATAAAAACAGCTAAAACTAGGTGGATGCTCTGAGGGGAGTTCTTCTTTTCAGGTTAGTTAGTGATGTCTGGGCCAGTCTGGGCAACTGAAGCTATGAAGCATCTTTTCCAGCTGGGATACAGCTGAGCTTTCTGGAGCATCCACTTTCCTTCTCATTCTAATAGTTTAACTCTAATTTTCAGGGCTTTTAGTTCAACTGAAGACAACTGCTTGGTAAAAGCAGCTACCAGTGAATGCTCAGTGTCTGCATAAAGATGTCTCAATCATAATTTAAGACTGCCAAGTGTAGTAGCTGGTATTGTGCAACCCTTTTTGTCCTCCTTGCCCTCTTAGTATTGAACTCCTTCGGTAAGAGCAGAATGAAGCTGTCTCTGAGCATCCCTTGGAGCCCATATTTTCAGCAAAGTCTGGAATAATTCCAATTCCCCTTCCTTGAGGCAAGGTCTATGGAAGTGGGTCATGCTGTTCACCTTCTAGCTGGTGACTGGAAACATCAGATTCATTGTGATGATAGGAATAATGCTGATCCCCGCAGGTTTCCCAAGATGAGCATAGGCAAGGCAAATTATTTGGTCTGTGATTCGCTCAGTTCTTTCTCAACGATCCTTTGGGTAGGACCTTCCCAGTCCTCAGAGAAGGAGGGATAAATCTATCAGCAGCAGCCTAGTTTGGCACCTCTGGAGTCTCCCACCTCTCCTGTGACACAGTGCTCTCTTGAAAAATGTTATCTCAGAACAGACTAGAAGAATGTTCCTGTCATAGTACTTATACCCTATGGTCCATAGGTTGATCATCTCTTCATTAGCAGAAAAGAAGGTTCTGGAGACAGCTGTAAACTTTCCAGACTTCATAAAATAAAGGAAATACTTACAAAATTAATTACAGGTAAGGGTGAAACAATGCTACTTTCCTCCAGATCCAAAAAATAGAGAATATCAGATTCCCTACTCTAATTTAGTAAGGTGGTCTTCAGCATAAGTGATTGTGTTACTTTGCCTTAAAAATTGTTTACAAACTTTACAAACTCTTTAATATGCATACTTCTCTCTTTCACAGCTATGTTTCAGGCATCCTATCACATTGCAATTGTCTCTATATAGATGCTCCTGGCCTTCTTTTTTATTTCTGCTAAATTTCTTATATTTTGACATTTGGGACTTTAGTGACCTTCTCCAGGAGGTATTGGTTCTTCTTCCTTTCTTAGTACTCTCAAATCCCAGATTTAATCTTTCAGATAGTTCATTTCATTTGCAAGCACAGTCATTCCTTTTGTTCTTCTCTTCAGCCAGATCCTTACATTTTTCAGTCTTCTATTCTCTTTTTTTCCCTCTGTATAGTTGATGTTCTCCCACGAGCTCTTTTACAGGAGCCTATTGTTTCCACAAAAATCACTGTTGGGATGAAACACTGTCCCATTTGGGTAGCTTTTTTGTACCTCAAAATGACATTAGTACACCACAAAAGTAAAAGTTTCCCTCTTTTTTTTTATCTTGTATTAGCTCTTCAGCCCTTTAGTGTAATCCCTATTCTGTCTGTTCACTTATATACAGGTCCAATTGTATATAATCCTGCAGAGTTATTCTTACAAAAATCTTTTTCACCCTTGATCCACAGAGTATGTTATTTCCTTTAATTTGTAGTATGAGAATACTACATTGTAGTATGGATTATAGTCCAAATCTTGTGACCTTTGTTTTATTTATTTATTTATTTATTTTTATTTTAGTTGAGTTTAGTTTACACTGTTTTATTTTACTCTGACACTCCTTTGTATAGTTCTGATGAGTTCCTTGCATTAACTGTCCACTATAGGCATGTGAATAAAAGATATATTAACCGCTATTTTGTTAGCCAGGAGCCTCATTTCACTACCTTGAACTAAATAGGAAAAAAGGACAACAACAAAAACAAAACCCTCATACACAGCTAATTAAAGCTAGTGATTTTTATTTAAAGGAAATTATTGTGCAGCATGTGCTATTACCAAATTATTGTGGTTAAAAGATTGACCTATTTTAATATAGGGTATCTATGGGCATTTGTAAAACAGAGATTTTTAGATAAGAAATGAGAGAGTTCCTGAAGTCAACCTCGTAGTCAGAGGTACTCAGTCTTTTCCGCATCCCCTTCTCCACATTAGGTTCCTGCAAGGACCATGTTCTGGCCTAGCCCAATTGGAAGAAGAAAGCTGCTGTCAGCTGCTGAAATCTCTCTGATCCTTGCCAAAATGGCAATTTCATTACCACTTCGATACAGAATGAAATTTCCTGAAGTGAAGTATACTAAATGAAGGGAAAACATCCACGTTGGACTCTGGTCTCTGTCTCTGCCTGTCTAATTTAGATGTTCCTATATGTCAAGAATGTGAAAAAGAAATGTGGATTTCATAGGCAGCACTCTCTCTCTGGCAGTATTACATATAGAATACTTGTGGAAATAGTACAAATTTATAGAGCAGCTCGTCTTCCTGACTTCCATCAGGAGTTGCAACTCATCAACTTCCTCACTAGACTGTATTATTTAACTGCACAAAGGTGCTGTATTGGGAAGGAAGGAATTCTTTGTGTCTTTCCAGTATCCTCAGAGAGATGCCTAATGCTTATTTAATCTAGGTAGAGAGTTCAGGAATGAGTGCAGCAAAACCAGGGTAGAGTTGACAGTTACGGCCACTAGAACAGTCACCAAGGGAATGAAGCATATCTAACTGACTGATTGTTATACATAAAAAAAATCTTCAGCAATCATAGTTTATTTGTCTGCAGTTCCACTCTCATTTTTCACTAGTAATTGTTGACGTTATTTGACATTCCATCTTCCAATTTGCTGTGGTAATGGACTCACAACTGACAAACAAAGTGATGAAACACTGCTTATCTTGGTTTTATTTCTTCTCTGAGAAAAACCCCAGTGCACACAAATATCTTGAAGAGAAAACTACACTGTACAAAGGCACTTTATGATCATTCAGCATCTCAGCTCTTCAGAGCTGATCCTAAGGTCCATTTTTTCATATTCCACCTCTGAGGTGAGAAAGGGAGCAATATTTGAATTTTTTAATTAATTTACTACCTACCTGTATGCATAGTTCACAGTGTAGAAAAGAGTGTTTTCCACTAGAACATTTGGTTTGCTATCTCTGAAAATTTGAATGTGGTTTTCAAAGGGTTCTGAGCAGTTTATTTGTCTAAATCTTTGGAATGAAAGTCCCATATATCAGTACAGATGGGAGGCTGACCTGCTATAAAGAAGCTCTGCAGAGAAGGTCCTGGACCACAGACTGGCCATGAGCCAATAATGTGCCCTTTTGGCCAAGAAGCCCAATGGTATCGTGGGGTGTATTAGGAGGGATATTGACAGCAGACTGAAGTGATCCTCCCCAAGGTGAGGCCACATCTGGAGTATTGTGTCCAGTGTTGAAGTTACTGGAGGGAGTCCAGAGTAGGGCTACAAAGATGATCGGGGTCTGGAACATCTGTCCTATGAGGAGAGGCTGAAAGAGCTGAACCTACTCAGCCTAAAGAAAAGGATGAGAGGTGACGAGAGATGAAGGTATATAAACAACTTTGGGGAGGATGTAAAGAGGATGGGGCCACACTTTTCAGTGGTGGTCAGTCACAGAACAAGAGGCAAACTGAAATACGTAAATTCCACAGAAACATGAGGTAAAACTTCTCGACTGTGGGGCTGATTGGGCACTGGAACAAGTTATCCATGCCTGTGGAATCTCCTTTCTTGAAGATATTCAAAAGCCATTTGGACACAATTCAGTGCAATGAGCTCTAGGTGGGGTGCTGGAGCAACGGGGTTTGACTAGATGAGCTTCAAAGATCCCTTCCCACCTCAGCCACTCTCTAGCTATGTGGGATAGGACAAACTGGTACTCAGAGACATCTCATTGCTTGCAGTTTCTAATTGCACTGTTTTAAGTCAGGAGGTACTCCAAGACATAGGATGAGGGTTGCAAACTTACCAAGTTCAGTGGATACATAATGTAATGGTGAGATTTTTGACTAACATATAGTCCAAATGTGGCAAGATTTCCTAGTACCAGATTTTCTGGGAAGTGTTCCAAGACATTATTGGCCAGAAGTTTACTCCAGAAGAGGTTTCCCTTGGAAAACTCTATCGAGGTAGAGTGTATATTCTTTCTTTTTTGTAAACTACTTAAAATTATAAGTTATATAACTGAATTCCCTTTGTATATGGAATATATCTAGCTGGCTACTATTCTGCTGTAATCCCTCCAGAGTGGCTGAGCACTGAATAATGCTGCACATACGGTCTATGTTGACATATCTTGAGCTTTGCTTTTGCACCAGGTGATTAAGCTGAAAAAAGTCCAGTGTTTTCATATTTTCTGTAAAAAGAGAAAAATAGAAAATTCTTCCAGGCATTTAAATTCTTGTTTCTACATTCTGTTTCTGGTAGATATCTTTACTGGTTTTTGAATTTTTATGGATTACTGCTCAATGTTATCTTTCCTGATCTATGGCTCCTTAGATCTTAGGAGATCTGTGAATTATGAGAACAAGCTCAAATTTTGTATCAAGCAGAGGAAACCCTGCTATGCTGTAATAAGAGGAATTGCATGAGGTACTAGAAAGGAGTGAATTATTCTTCTTTGTCATTTTTCTCTCATAAACTATGTTCTAATTTGCTTTTATGTGTACTAGAAAAAATCAATGATTAGAATAATTTCTAAGAGGTTGACATAACTTTGGAAAAGTTGGACAGGGAGCTGGAATGAATTTTTAACGAAAGGATTGTTTATCATAAACATAAAAGAGATTAGCATTTTTCTGTAACTCTGTGAATTCATGCCTGATATGTCAAGGATAGAAATGTAATAGATATATCTTCTTACAGAAGTTGATTATATATTTTGTTTATTGCATGTGCTTGATGGCAAATTTTTCAAATGTTGGAAGTAGCAAATTATACAACACTCAGATACAAGAACAGCCATATCCAGATTAGAAAGTTTTGTGGGAAGTTTTTGCACGTTTCCAAGGATTAGCACAGGACTGGTTCTCAACATTTACAGCTGCTTTAGCTCAATTTTAGTTGACCCAATGTGTAAATTTATACCAGACATTCTGTGGACTGGCAAAGCTTAAGTGATTTAATCTGCTTACTTTTTTACCAGAGAAAATATGCACTGTAATTCTGTCTTCTTGGAAGCAAACTGTCAACTGCTGTCCCTAACAACACATACAACATTTGTGTTTTTTTTTTTAAAGTATATTTTGTATGTTTGTTGTTATCAGCAAGCACAAATTGATTGGCCTCCTCATTAAGGTACATTTTCTCCTCATCTTTATTAAACATGTTCCACCGATTCTGAGGAATACCTCCTGGAAATATACTTGAATTGTCCTATCTTCAACTAGTAAAATCTCTGATGAGGCTGATGGGAATATTGGCTGCATGAAGCCTATGAATTCAGCTATCATACTGACAAAAGTGAGAAATGTGTAGAGCTTCCAGGCATATATTGATCAAATATTTCCTTAGGCTGAAACTAAGTCTCTGTAGATTCCCAGCCCTTTGCCAAAGCAAAAACCTTCAAGTTTGTTGTTTAAGGACTGCATCTTTCTGACAGTGCAGGGAGGAAGCTACTGAGATACCCAACAGTCTGCCTCAGTGTTTCTGGTTAAACTCAGCAACAGTTCTTTTTTCACAGCTATGCAATGGCTAAATGACTGAGGGCAGGGAGGGAAAAGACTTTCAAAATTCACCACAGGAGACAAGTCCTGCATCTGTATTGGAGCAGCTTCAGACATAGCAGATGCTGGATTTCTTGTGGAAAACTAAGAGCAGAAGTGAACCAAGAGAGCTGCATGCAGGGATGGCTGGGTGCAGGAAGAGTATTCAGAATTATGATAAACTATGTTTAGTTATGATAAACTACAAAATGTGTATGTGAAAATAGGTGAAAGCAGGGGAAGCGTTCTTCGGAGGAGGTGATTTGCTAAGGGCATTGCCTGGCACTGCTGGCAGACAGAAGTAGTAATCAGCAAAAAAGGGCAGAACCGTACCCTGAAAACAAGTGATTTATAACATCAAATACTGAGGGTGCTTGGAGAGAATCTGCAGTCTTGCAGGATTTCCAGAACTGCAGCTGCAAACCACTTTGTGCTGCGACAGCTCCAGGCTTCAGTGTTGGAAATGATGCTGAGATTTGCAGTAACTCATGCCACACAGTAGACCTGGAGAAAGATCATGAGGGGGCAGCTTGAATCTAATCAATCTGCAGAACTCATAGAGTCATAGAATCATTAAAGTTGGAAGGAGCCTTTAGAGACCATCTAGTCCAACAGTTCTGAACACCCAGAGTTACCTAGAGCATGTTACACAGGGTTGTGTCTGAGTGGGTTTAGAATATCTCCAGAGAAGGAGACTCCACAACCTTTCTTTGCAACCTCTTCCAGGGCTCTGTCCCCTCACTGACAAAAAATTTTTCCTTAAGTTTCTGTGGAACTTTTGATGCTTCAGTTTGTGACCGTTTCCTCTAGTCCTATCGCTGGCCACCACTGAAAAGAGCCCCATCCTCCTCACTGTCTCCCTTGAGGTACTTATACACACTGATCAGGTTCCCTCTCAGCCTTCTCTTCTTCATGCTGAACAGGCCCAACTCCCTCAGTCTCTCCTCATAGGGCAGATGTTCCAGGCCCCTGATCATCCTCGTGGCCCTGCGCTGGACTCTCTCCA